>CAUYRH010074172.1:0-38946 GCA_963574655.1 Perodicticus potto
TCTTAAATTATTTCAGAAAACTTGCTTAAAATAGCTTCGGACAGTACGCTGACCAATGCTTAAAAGTAACAACTTAAAACAACCCAGCAGGGGCTCAAAGGAGTTTTTGCTCTTGAGAAAAACTTCAGGCTGAAGTTAGAAAGGTCTTTTCTACTTGAGAACTCCAAAGATAATTTGAGAAGTGACTGAGAATAATTAAAAGATAGAAAGGAATTAAAGGGAGAGGTACCTGTGGCTCAGTGGGTAGGGCGCCAGCCCCATATACTGAGGGTGGTGGGTTCAAACACAGCCCCAGCCAAACTGCAACAACAACAAAAAATAGCCAGGCGTTGTGGCAGGCGCCTGTAGTCTCAGCTACTCGGGAGGCTGAGGCAAGAGAACCACCTAAGCCCAGGAGTTGGAGGTTGCTGTGAGCTGTGATGCCACAGCACTCTAGCAAGGGCAATAAAGTGAGACTCTGTCTCTTAAAAAAAAAAAAAGAAAGAAAAGAATTAAATACTTGTGTTTACCATTAAATATTACTTATGCACTGATAAATACTTACATAGCTCCGACGTATGTGCCAGGCACTATTCTAAATACTCTGAAGACATTAACTCATTTCACCCTCAAAACAAAGTAATTTATGTTAGAATATATCATTATTTTAACAACATTTTACTAATAGCGATAAGATCAAGAGAATGTGAAGACAAGCCGCAGACTGTGAGCAAATATTTATAAATGACATACCTGATAAAGAAATGCAATCCAAAAACTAAAAAGAAATCATAAGACTCAACAGTAAGAAAATCAATAACCCAACCAAAAAACAAAGGCTCTGAACAGACACCCCACCAAGGAAAATATATAGATGGCAAATAAGCCCACGAGAATATGCTCAATCTGGGGTCATTAGGGAACTGCAAATTAAAACGAATAGCGATAATAACAGCTAGCAGTTTCCAAATGCTCATAGTACTCATACTTTATGAATCTCATTTGACTCTCACAACACCCATAAAAAGGTAGGTACTCAATTATGACTGTTTCGTGGATGAGAAAACCAAGGCTGGGAGAGGTTAAGTAACTTTTCAAAGGCCACAGTCAATGGGCAGTGCGTGTGGCTCAGTGAGTAGGGCGCCAGCCCCATATACCAAGGGTGGGGGATTCGAACCTGGCCCTGGCCAAATGGCAAAGGCCACGGTTAATAGATTTGAATCTTATCTGTCTCACCTTAAAGCTTGAGCACTGCATTACTGTGCTATTGTCTATAAATATTTAGTTACCCTTCATAATCGACAGTTTTAATAAAGTTTTAGTTTTACATTGTTACACAACCGAGTGAGGAAGCAAGCACCTCTAACACCCGTAAATATTTAACAAGGTTATTACACAGGTACTACCATCCATCTGAAGGGAGCTTACTCCAATTGGCATCATAGTGTATAGGAGAAAATTAAGAGCTTTTGAAAGTTGTCTTTGCAAGAATCAGAACTAACAAAGTTGTAGGATGAAATCAGAGCTTGTATTTAAACTTGCCTTGGGGGCAGTTTTTCTGATCTTTACTTCCATGCTGTCGGCTTGACAGATGATGATTAAATATCAGGAGCGTTCTGGGATGGCACATGTAATTGGAAATTTTAAGAAGAGTTTTAAAAAGCTATGATTTACAAGGTGTGGGAAATTTAGAACAGGTATTGCAGCATTCTGGGCTAGTAACTCTTACTGCCCCAACCTGGAGAGAGAAGGGGAAAAAGAAAAAGTTGCTAGAACCCAGGGCAGATGTATGGAAGAGAACTCTCCTACGGGAGCTGAGGCCTTTAATAAAGAGACACAGCTAATCTGTAACCACCTGTCAGGCAGCAAACCAGGGGAATAACTTCCTTTGTCACTCTGAGGTCTCCTGCCAGCGCCTCCATTTTGCCAAAGCCAACTGGAAGCCAGAGTGTCAGGGATCCTGGTGATGCAGTTGGCACTGCCAACCCCCTGCAGCACAGAGCAGGGTGAGAAAGGAGGGAGACCGTCTGAAGTGCAAATAGATGATAGCCAGGAAACTGATAATGGCTCAAATGAATGCATGTGCTTTGATGAAATGGAATTTGTGAACCTGCAGTGAAGATCCAGCTCTTGGAGTTAATCGCCACCAGGCATGGATACCTAAGTATTTAGTCAGCTGACTCAAATATTGTAGTTCCCTCTCAGTCTCTCACCCCATCAATGACATTCAAATACGCCTCGGACCCACATGGACCGAAGCTGGCTCATCCTTAACCAGCTGGCACCACTGTCGACGCAGAGTGCTGCAGAACTCTCCGAGCTGTTGCTCTAGCAAACAGCTTCCTCCTGTCAGGAAATTTCACAATCCCATCTGCTCAAGAGACATCCGTCCTGAGGTAGGCTTGGAAAGGTTACAAACATAAGCAAAGGCCAAAAAACCTGGTTCCTGTTTCTGAGCTTGTGCAAAGCGCATGTGGTTGTTGCATAGGCAACAAGGAGGGATGTTGGAGGGCAGAAAAGTGTCAACAGCGCGGCCCACTTCGCAGTTTCCCATCTTCGTTCCTCCTTCAAAACCACTTGAGGCTGGTGTTAGGCACCAACGGCCCATCCTGGTATCTTTGACTTGTGTGTGATCTCATACAGCTTGCCTTGACCGAGGCATGACATTGCAAAGCCCTGCTCCGTTCTCATCTTCCAGATGATGCTCTATGTACTGGTTCTTCCTCTTTGGGCTCTATTAACATATACTTGTCCTGAGTCTCATTTCTTCTATCCGGTTGAAAGAAATAGAAAGAAAAGAAAAGAAAAGAAAGCAAAAAGTCAATTGACTGTTGCTAACTGGGCAAGGTAGGTGTCATTGTGTACTTTGCAGCACCCCAGAGATTGGCAGAGTTACTCCAGACGCTGACTGGAGAAAGAGAGGCACAAAAGGAGGGCCAGGCAAGCAGAGCTTCGGACACCCTGCTCGCCCACAAATCTGCTTTCATTTGCTTTATACGCTGAGGTTCCCCATCAGATTTTAGTTGTGAAAAATCAAGTTCTGCTGCTTTGAATGTGAAAGATGGCTGTCAACCACTGGCTAGGCCCCCTAGGATATTTCTCTTTTAACAGGAATGTTGTTATCACAAGTCAACCGGGGAGAAATGAGAAATGAAGCGTGCTGGTTAAGGGCATTGGCTCTGGTGCTCAACTGCCTGGGTTTGCATATGAGCTGCGCCCTTTACTAGTGTTTGGACCAGAGCTGGAGAACCTCCCACGCCCCAGCTTACTGCTCTGTGGTATGTTGGGTTGTAAATGGGGATCAAGCCAGGGTCTTGAGCAAGTGCCACATTCTGGGTTCTCACAGCACTGCTTTTGAAATCAAGGGTTTTCTGGTAAGACAGTCACATGACTGCAAGAAGAAGAGGGGAAAGAGAAGAGTCATGTTACCCTACACTCTGTGGTCTGCTGTAATTGTACCTTAATGAGAACAGGCCCATCTCCCAATATCCTTAGTGAACATCTGCTGCTGCTTCTTCTTTTTTTTTTAATTGTTGGGGATTCATTGAGGTTACAAGAAACCAGGTTACACTGATTGCATTTGAAACATGAACATCTGCTTCTTGACCCATCATATCCTTTCATCAATCCGTCTTCGTGGGCTCCAGACCACGCTGCTACAGAAACCTGACAAATCTCGGACAAACAGAAGATGTACCAGAAAAGAGTAGAATTTCTGTAAGTTGAGCCACCCAAGGGACTAAAACAGACTGTTCAACATACAGAGGTGGTCAACATAAGGAACTACATCTACTCTACTGATACATCCATGTGGCGCTGTCCGGTTTATGAAAATGAGGTCAACTTAAGGAGGTGGTCAATGCAGGGAGGTGGCCAACTGTCTGGGGATTCTACTGTATTTAAAGTTCTTATTGCAGTAATTTCTGCATCCTTCTGCTCTACCAAAATTATAAGTATAAATGAAATCTTACCTACCAATGAAAAAAACTAAAGTAGGGAAGACTCAGATAAAATGCAAAGAACATTCTTGCTAAAGAAGTGAGAGACACTAGAATAGTCCTGAGGAGGTGGTGCCTGTGGCTCAGTGAGTAGGTCGCTGGCCCCATATACTGAGGGTGGTGGGTTCAAACCTGGCCCCCGCCAAACTGCAACAAAAAAATAGCCGAGCGTTGTGGCGGCCGCCTGTCGTCCCAGCTACTCGGGAGGCTGAGGCAAGAGAATCGCCTACGCCCAAGAGCTGGAGGTTGCTGTGAGCTGTGATGCCCCGCACTCTACAGAGGGTGACAAAGTGAGACTCTGTCTCTAAAAAGAAAAAAAAATAGTCCTGAGGAATGCTGTAGATCTCTCTTCTCAGAAAACGTAAAAAACATGGGAAAGGTATTTACTAATTAGGTTGGTTGAGTTACCTGGAACCAAGAAACGGGATATTGGCAAATCCTTTCTGGGACTTAGTAGAGCCTGGTGATTAAGCACATAGATTTTGGAATCAAATGGACCTGGAAATGAGACCCAGTTCTTTCATTTACTAGCTATGAAATCTTGGGCACACAACTTAACCTCTCCACAGAGAGTTATAATGAGGATTAATTAAGATTAATCGATATGAAGTGTTTAGCATAGGATCTGGCAGAGAATATTAGCTCAGTGAATATTAGCCTCGGCACTTAGCCTTAAATTGTATTCATTCTTTTTCTTTCAAACCCACGAGTCCGTGGCATCTGCACAGATCCATTTCAGGTCAAACCACTGAGTTGCATCCTTCACATCCAGCTCTAAGGTTGCAAGTCTCCAACCAAGCCTGTGCAGGTTGGACAATCTCAACTGGTTCTCTTATTAGGCTCAGAGGATGAGGGAAGCGTGACATCATTTAGACTGAAATAAATGCTATGCTCCCGGTAAACTATAGTATTAGCACAGACTTAAATTGTAGGTGGTGGAATTTATACCGGTGCAGTTGACTTCTGTGTAGTCTTCAGGAGGGGGAGAAGCTGATGGGAAGCAGGGGTAGGGAGGATGTTTAACAAAGGAAATGTGTAATCAACACGTTCTGAGATAGAGGAACACGGTGGCTAAGGGTTTGTGTGTTGAGGGGGAAGTAGTCAGACATAATGCTATAATGCTAAACGGGGTGAATTTCACAAAAGGAAAAGAAAAGATTGAAAAAATATTTTTAAGATTTTAGTAACACACGTTTCCATATCTATATTGAGTTCTCCAAAATAGAAGCCAACAGCAGGTTCTGCCTTTTTGGAAATATATGATTAGGTTAGCATAAGGGTCTTAAAATCTGAGGGTTTTTAAAAATTATTCTTTTAATCTGAACTTTCAATCTGAACCCTCCACAATACCTCTGACAAGCATTAGTCTACTATACATAACTTCGATGCCAAGGAGTATAATACTAAGAGAAGCCACTCATTTTATCCCTTTATTTTAATTTGTTTTTAATTGAGGTATAATCACATACAGTGAAGTGTGCATACAGCGTGAGGAGTTTTGACAAATAAACCTATGTATCTGATGGCCTAATGAAAATGTGGAAATTGCCATCACTCAGGAAATTCTCCCCTGCTCTTTTCTAGCTGTCCACTTTCCCTCCATCCTTTTGCAGACGACCACTATTCTGAATTCTATTATCTTAGGTTACTTTGGCCTGTTGCTGAACTTCACGTAAGTGGAGTCATTCTCTGTCTAGCTCTTTTACATTCTTTTACTTCTAGCTCTTTTCATGTAACATAATAATTTATGTTCGTTTAAATAACATAATATTTAACATAATATTTTTGAGATTCATCTAGGTTGTTGTCTGTATTAGTAGTTTCTTTTTATTGCCGGGCAATATCTCACTATTTGAACATTTCTCACCTTATTCACCTATTCTCCTATCGATGGACATAGGCGCTGTTTCCAAAGTACGGCTTTTAGAAATAAAGCTTTTTTTTTCTTTTTTTTTTTGAGGCAGAGTTTCACAGGAGAGTGCTGTGGTATCACAGCTCACAGCAACCTCCAACTCTTGGGCTTAAGTGATTCTTTTGTCTCAGCCTCCCAAGTAGCTGGGATTACAGGTGCCCACCACAACATCCAGCTATTTTTTTGCCAGGGCGGGGGGAGGGCAATTGTAGTTGTTATTGTTGTTTGGCAGGCCCGGGCTGGGTTTGACCCCATCAGCTCTGGTGTATGTGGCTGGCGCCTTAGTTGCTGAGCTACAGGCACCCAGCCCATGATGAACTTTCTTATACAAGATTTTTTGTAGACATGTGTTTTCATTTCTTTTGGAATTTCTAAATCACAAGGTAGGATAAATATTTATAAGAAAATGCCAGTTTTCTAAATGGCTTTACTTTACTCTGACCAGCAATGTGTATGACATCCAGTTATTTCATAGCGTCTCCAACATTTGGTATTGTTAGAATTTAAAACTTTTAACTATTCTTGTGGGTACGTGGTGGGATCCCAGTGTATTTTAATTTGCATTTCCCTGATGACCAACAGTGCTGAACATCCTTTTTATGTGCTTATCGGCCATGCATCCATTCTCTTTTATGAGGTGTTTGTACAAGTCTTTTGCCCATTAAAAAGAGAGATTGTCTTTTTGCTATTGATTTTGTAAGAGTCCTTTGCATATTCTGTTCATGAGTACTTTGGCATGTGAAGAAAATTTCCAGGGCTTTGCATGTTGACTCTGTAAGTCTTCTACAATAACTGACTAGCTCTGATTTTCAGTACCTTCGTCAGTAAAATGAAAATAATTCTTACCCTTCAGGATTGCTTTGAGAATTTGACAAAGCACAAATAATACACTCAGCCTAGTTTGGGTCTTGGCTTATGATAGGCCCTGAAAATAAAATTTAAAGGTGGGGATTATTAATATAAATGTTTAAGGATGATATCTGAGCTGCTCCCCCACCACAAATCTCCTCTACACTAGTTTACATATCTCTACTTCAACTATTTCATAAAATATGATTTCCAAACATTGCTGCTGCAAGGTATATTTACAATTTTTAAAAATTAATAATACAAGAACACTGTCCAAGCACAATGGATACAAGCCATTGGGCTGGATCAGAGTCTGGGAGGTCCTTAGGGGACCAGGTATTAATTAATCCTGTAGTTGCTGTGTACTGGGGGAAGGGCACAGTGTCCTGGGGGAGGGGCAGAGTGCCTGGAACAATAGAGGAGGCTGGTGATGCTTAGGGACATGTTGGGGCTCAGAAAATGATACTCCAAAATATGGTACTTTGGCATGCTGAGTACCCTGAAGCAAAGGAGATCAGAAGCAGCCTCAGGAGCAAATTCTCTCTGACCTTCTCCTGACTTCCTGTCTCTGGTGTCATTTTCTATCATGCTCCAGAAATCAGAATTCCTCTTTACCAAGGCAGATCATAAAAACTAGGACCCCCTAGACTCCCCTAAACCAACCATAAAAGCTGGAGAGGTTAATCTCTCCCCTCTTTCTTCTACCTTTGGAGCCTCTCATTCCAGAGTCGTCCTGCCCCATACCTAGGAGGGAGGAATCTCTTTGTATCCTTTTGTCCAATCACATTTGTACACAGCTGTCCATTCTTCATCAAACCTAAGCATAAAAATAGAGGTTTTACAGATGGGCACAGTGGCTCACATCTGTAATCCTAGTACTCTGGGAGGTTCCCTTGAGCTCAGGAGTTCGAGACCAGGCTGAACAAGAGTGAGAACCCATCTCTACAAAAATAGAAAAACCAGCCAGGTGTTGTGGTGGGCACCTCTAGGCCCAGCTACTTTGGAGGTGGAGAAAAATGGATTGCTTGAGCCCAGGAGTTTGAGGTTGCTGTGAGCTAGGGTGACACTGTTGATTTCTAGCCCAGACAATAGAGTGAGACTTTGTCTCCAAAAAAAAAGAGGTTTCCTTGTGTTTTTAGGTCTTCATTTCTAAAGACTGCAGTATCATGTAAAATTTTGATTAAACAAAAGCAGTCAACTTTGTTAACCTATCTTTTGCTGGCTGACTATTATGATGGGAGAGGAAAAGTGTCATACTTTGTGTGCCCCTACAGGCTAGAGAAGTAACTATTTACCAAAGGATATACAAGTATCTCAAAGTTTGTAGAAGCAGAGCATTAGTAATGAAGCTTGCCTGCGGGTTCTCAGCCATATTCTCTCCCATTACTGCTTTCTGATTTTGGGGAAAAAACCTGTTGCGGTCATTTCTCAGTATTGTTTTCTACTTCTTCTAATGGAAAGAGAACCTTTGATTTGTACGTGGGCACATGGATGCCCAGAATAAAGCATGTATCTCCCAGCATCCCTTGCAGGTAGGTGTGGCTATGAGACTCAGTTCTAGCCAATAGGTTGTGAGCAAAAGTGATGCATACTCACGGTTAATGCCTTTCCTCCTTCCCCATAGCTGGATTGAGGAGTGCTGGTTAGCTCTGTGGACCGTGCAGACAGAGAAGAAACCCCAGGATGGCAGAGACATGAGACAGAAGAAGCCTGAACTCCTGATAGCAACGTGAAACTACAACAGAGAGACCAGCTAATGCGTGGGAGAAATACACTTCCGTCTTGTGTAAACCACTGTCATTTTGGGTCTCTGGGACAGGCAGCTGAGGTTTGACCCCCAGCTAATACACTGATCCTGCAAACTTGTGTGCCACTACCCCCTGCCTCACCTTGTTTTCTAACAGGTCACATATACATGGTGAAATGGACCTGAATCAGTTTGTTCATGCCTGCCTATTAGTTATATTGGATAGATCGGGGTGGCTGCCAAGTTACTCCCCCACCATCTCACTGCCAGATTTTAATGATACCATATATCATTATTCTGCTGTACATGTAGATGTTTACTATTAAATAAACATTAGCAACAGGGTATATAAAGTCCCAGTTCTCTTTTAGGACTTTCATCGCACCTTACCTGAACGTGCTTTACGAGATGCAGTTGCATCATTCTGGAGTTGGCAATTAAATTCATGGTAGGAAGCAGGTGACCAGAATCTTCAGACCCAAGGACACAGGAAGTGTTAGGGATCAAGGTCAGGTTGACACCTTTGAGGTTAGAGGATGCGCTATGGAAGAGGGAGTCTATGCAACATTCTGACAAGCCATCCGTCTTGAATACTTCTGAACTTCCTGAGAGCCCAGTTCGAATACTTATTAAGCTAATTAACAAACCACTAATGAAAATCCACTCTCAACATTTGTTATGCAAATCAGCAAAAATCACTTGTATTGATTGAGATGAGGGTAACCCAAACACTTGTAATAGCGACCTGGGAGGGTGGGCTTCCTAATGGTAACTGACCACCCTTGAGGCATGAGTTCCTGGTAAGGGCAAATGACCGCTCTGGGGTGCTGCCATGCTCAGTAATATCTGGCTGACTTTGCTGAAGCATCTTAAGTAAATTCTAACAGATAAGAGCCAAAGGCATGAATATTCCCACTAAAGGAAAACCCATGGTTTCACACTTTTATCCTGTTGCTGCGGGAATCTTTGCCTTCTTCATAGTTGTTATCTTGTCTATAATTGACTTTTAAATACTTTAATATAATCAGTGTCATGTACATGTGTATAACTTAACTTTAATCAACGCTTGGAGCACACAGAAGGGTCCTCGTCAGGAATCCATGTTCTAAGTGTGATCAGCACTTTAAGCATGGTGGTCAGGAATCCAAGCCAGAGAGCTAGTTCCACCAAGAACCTCAAATACCATGACCTAAATCTGAATCAGATGATGCATTAATTAGCATCAGAGACATTGGAAATAATTTTTCATTGGTGAAACTAGTGCCGCTTACAAGACATGGGTAGCTGGACAGGGCTTGTATGGACAAGATACAAGGATCCCACAAACCCTGCGGGCTGACTCCTCCAGAGAAATGCTCTAAGTGTAAATGTCATCTGGTCTTTGGTCCCTCCATTTAATGGGAAACCATCACCTGATTTGACCAGGAGTTTGGTGGATCCTCAAACCAAACTGGCCTCAGAACCGCTGTATCAGCCTGGGGTCCAGGTTTTAATGAAAGGGGACTGAGAGGAGAGAAAAAGTCCTAAGGGCTGAGCCTGCCCTGAGCATCCAGGGACAGGCCCTGTGATGGCCTCTTCCCTGTTTGCTAAGGAATGAATAGGGGTGTGTGGCAGACCCAGATGCCCCGGCAACACATCAACTAAGGAGCGAGGTCGAAGGGTCACACACAAATCTGAATTAAAAACCTGACAATTGCTGAGTGCCCAAATCGATTTAGTAACAGTATTTAGCCTGAACATTCCTCCATAACAAATAGGTGTTATTTGTCGAGCAGGTTTTATGTGGTAGGCTTTGATCTAAACCCTTGTATAATTTCATTTAATCCTTTAGAACTACAGGTGTAGAATATTCGTTTTAAAGATGAAGAAAATTAGGCGCTGAGACAGTGCCTGCATCAATGCCGCTGGTCCACCGCAGAGCTGGGATGTGAACCCAGGTGAGGTTTCTCTAGTACTTGTGCTCACTGCTGTCTGAGGCAGGGCGAGCCTGTTTCAACCTCTTGTTCCATTTCAGGTGATTAAACAGTCTTGGCCAGATTGGATGTTGAGGAGGAAGAGGGAAGGATGGGTGGAGGGGTGGAGGACATCTGACTTTAGGACAATGTTTTTCAGCCATTTCTTATCTCATGGCACATTTGAACTTAAACTTCCGTGGCACATTTAAATTACACTGATCAAAAAAGGAAGGAAAAAAAGGAATGTACTTATTGTACTTTGAACTTTCAAAAATAATTTAATTAATGATCTTTAAGGCTGGGCACTATGGCTCACACCTGTAATCCTAGCACTCTGGGAGGCCCAGGCAGGTGGATTCCTTGAGCTCAGGCGCTGGAGACCAGCCTGAGCAAGAGTGAGACCCGGTCTCTACTAAAAATAGAAAAACTAGCCAGGCATGGTGGTGGGTGCCTCTGGTCCCAGCTACTCAGAAGGCTGAGGCAGGATGATCTCTTAAACCCAGGAGTTTGAGGTTGCTATGAGCTGTGATGCCACAGCACTCTAGCCTGGAGCAAAAGAGTGAGACTCTGTCTCCAAAACCAAAAAATCTTAAAAAATTTTCGCGGCACACCTAAGATTCTCTCATGGCATACTGGTGTGCCAAATCACTGCTTTAGTGGGCAGAGAATAAAAAAAAAAAACAAGGTCATAGTGGGTGTCGCCCTGCTGGGAGACTTATAAGGCAGATGGGGGAGCAGAAACCACACACCGTGCTTGGCAGACTGTGAAGTATTCCATGGCGTCATTATCACAGAATAACAGCCTTTTAGAATTAAGAATAGTCTTAATTTGCACTGTGTTGGGTTTTTCATTTACATAATGTTAGAATGCAAAGAAAATTCATACACAAAACCCACTGCCAATTTAGCATTGGTATTCTTGTTTAAATAACCACTGAAAGGGAACGGATTTTTCACTTGCCTCTCCACTTAGGTGGCTGGGCAGGTTTTAGATTTGCCTCTGAGCAGGTCGGTCGGTATGATCCAAAACCTAATCACTGTTTCAATAATTTATTTGGTGTGGAGGATTTAATAAAATTTGTTTAAAGGCTCTGAGAAAATGTATTCCTTTATGCAGGGCCTCATTAAAAGCGCTTGCAGTTTTGAGTCTGGTGGGAGTGATGATTTTAACAGGTGTTAATTCAGCTGATGACACCATGTACAATTTCCAGGGTGATGGATTTAGACATGGCAGACAGAGAAGGGTATGATCTGTCCTACCTTGTGGAAGACGGTCTGCATGATAAACACTTCCCCCCATGCCTCCCACCCCTCATCCCCACACTGTAGCAAAAGGTGGACAAAAATGAAGAGTGGGGTGTGTGCTGTGGTCCTGGTGGAACAGCTGCTGCAGGAAGCCCTTCTCAGGTCCTTGTGGCTGCACAGAGTCCCCTCTGCAGCACAGCACTGGAGTACATGAGCTGCTGGCCCCACAGCTCTCCGGGGTGTCCCTTACCATGGCCTTCCCAACCTCGTACAGCAGGCACCACCCTACCTTGCCACCACTATCTCCACTATCTCACCTTGAAGCCTTTCTTCACTCTCCTTAAGTGCCTAAAATGACTTCTGACTTTCTCCTGGACACAGAACACTTGGCCTTCCCTGCCTACCTGCCCCACTGCCATTACATACCTGACACCAGGGCTCAGAATGTCTTGTTCTCCTGCAAGTTTGCCTGCCGCCTTCCCCAAAGCCAGTGCTAATTTTTTCTTTTCTTTCTTCTTCTTTTTTTTCCCCAAACAGAGCTCTTTCTGTATTTATATCTTTTTTCTGGTTTTATGCTTCTCTGTCTTCTCTTTAAGTTCCTTGTGGGTAGTAGCTATATCTCTTGTAGATGCTTGGACTCTATTATCAGGCAGACAGTAATGACTAGGGCATATAGAAAAATAAGTTGCAATAAAAGGACTCACTTCTAGGCCAGGCCAGCTCCTCTGGGGCTGCCAAGCCCTCAGTGGTCTTTCTGGTGTCCTCTGGAGTGGAAGCATTGATGAAAATTCAGTCTGCCCAGAGCATTAATTCAAAATTGTTCTTTCCAGAACCAACTAGCAAAGGGTGCGAGATGTGGAGGTGAAGGTAATTTCCTCTCCCACCCCCCTCCCTTTCATTTTAATTCACCAGAATCTAAACTATTAAGTGTAAGACAGGGGAATAGGTTCAAAGACATAATTACAATTTGGGAAAGGAGGTGAGTAGCTAAATAGTTGCTATAATGGAAGACAGAACATGAACCACATCTCAGGCAAGGCATAATGGAAGTTTCCAGGGCCTCTGGGGTGGTTGGGAGGAATCTGGGAAGGGGTCAAGAGAGGCTTTTTAGTTAATAAATAAACAATGGACAGAGAGAGGAGCATTTTGATTTGTTTAGACTGTGCAGACTGGAAAGAGGGGTCTTAGTTCTCCATTAGAATGTTCCCAGGATTAGGCCAGGAGAGGTGGCTCATGCCTATAATCCTAGCACTCAGGGAGGCCAAGGCCAGCAGATCGCCTGAGCTCACAAGTTCAAGACCAGCCTGAGCTAGAGACCCAGTCTCTAAAAAAAAGCTGGGCATTGTGGTGGGCACCTGTAGTCCCAGCTACTCAGGAGGCAGAGGGAAGAGAACCAATTGAGCCCAAGAGTTTGAGGTTGCTGTGAGCTGTGATGCCACAGTACTCTAGCTGACAAAGTGAGACTCTGTCTCAAAAAAACTTAAAAAAACAAAAAAAACAACAAAAAAAGAAACTCCCCAGGAGAGCAGGAGAGGTGGGCCAAAAAGCTAGGCCGGGAGCCTGCATTTCCTGCTTTGCTGGTTCTCAGAGAACACGGAGGCCTCTGATGAAATAACACGTCAGCCGTTTGAATGGCGTGTGTCCGAGCTGACCAGTCCTATCTCTTGGCAAGTCTGTGCCTAAAGCTGGGCTCATCCACCTATTGCGAAGGTCCCAAAGGAAGGATATAAAAGCTTTGATATGTAATTATTCAGGGATTTTCAAAGACTGTTCAGCTTAAATTCCTTCTCTTCACTACAAATCCAGAAGGGGTAGTCTTATTGGGCTGTATTCCCAGAGAAAGAGCTGATTTCCCAGTGACTCCTGTCTTAACTTCAGGAGGTCTCATCCGTGCCCCCCCAAAGCAATAACAAACGTGTCTAGGTTTTCACTTCACACGGTCTATGAGAAAGGCCTCAATGCTTCCTCGTTACCTGAAGTTCAAGAAGTTGAGTCTCTAAGCCATCAAGATCAGATAGCGTACCTGGTAGGACCTAAACTCGAGGGCAGCTTCTATAACCTGAGCTCTTTCCCAGGCTTTGATGAGCCACTTTGGAAACCAAATCTCTCATTAAATTTATCTCTTAGGAAAGTACAGAAAACAGGACGGGTCACGTGCAGTCTGTAACAGTAATATCACTGCCTGCTTGCCCCAATCGGGGTCTGAGAGAAAGTGAATGTGACATCCCAGGGAGAAGAGGGACCTGGGGGGCTGAGCAGTGAAGCAGGTGGCTCTTACTTGTGCTGCCACGCTCAGGACTTCCAACTAGCTCTTCTCTTCCTTGGGGAGGTAGCAGATGGGGCAGAAAAAGTCAGAGACCCTAGGTTTGACCCCATTCCTTCCTAACTGTGGGTTGGCGGGTCTGTGTCACTTCAGGCAAATCAAGCAATCTTCCTTCTGAGCTTCAATTCTCAAGGTCTATAAAATGAGGGTGACAATAATGTTGCTTTGGCCCACTTCAAAGGGTTGCTGTGAGATGAAATAAGATAGATAATGCTGTTATAATGCTATGCAAATGCAAATCGCTGCTATGCTAAATAAGTTACTGCTATTTCCAGAATCTCCTCTTTGAATTTAATTTATTCCAGAGTGAGAATATAAGTTACTTAGTTTATGTTCTGGGTACATTTTCATTTTAAATCTCATTAATTATCACGGACTTTGACTTAAAGTCGTTTTTGGCAACAGCAGGAGAAAGAGGTATTTCTTTGGGCAGGAAGGGATTTCTATTTTTGCCCCTACCCCATCCTCACCAAGCTGGTGGGGTAAATGGCTGTTATTTGGCCAAGATTATACGGCAGAGGAAATGAAGTTTACCACCCCAATGACAGGAGGGTCCCATTTCAGCTGCAATGACTCTCATCCAGCGGTGTGACTCAGAGAGGACAGCTTTGGGAGAAAAGGGAGGTGGAGGCAGATGGTGGTAAGGAAAGTTCTGAGGTTCAGATACATTGGCCCCTTAATGAATCCAAGGTGGGTGTCACCTCTACCTTTCATTCACATGCACGCATCCTAAATATCACGGAGCATCAATCCCCCATGTGCCAGGAGTGTGCAGGGCGCTGGGAACAGGGACATGAATAAGACAGACTGGTTTTGCTTTCTTGGAGCTTGTAGTTGAGGAGGAAGATGGAGTTAAATAAGCAATGTGACCAGAGAGAAAGTTATCAAAGGCCACGGGTCCCCAGAACCTTATAGCTCTAGGCTGTCCCCTACCCCTGGTGCTGAGGGATGTCACTCTGGAATCTGAAGGATGAAGAGTAGTTGGCCAGCAGGAGGGTGAGCATGTGGGAAGGCCACGGGGTAAGAAAGAAGTCAAATTAGGCTTTGGGGATTTTTTCCCCTTCTCTTTGTATCTGTCCTTGTTGCTATTTTAAACATTACTCTATCTGGATAAAAATGTGGGACACTGTGACCTCTGGGTGGTTTTACTTTAGTCCCATCTCCAATGGCCCAGGATGGGCAGAAGGATAGAAGGTGGCAGTTTAAAGTCTGACAGTAGGCTCAAGACTGTGTTATACACGGCAGTGAGTCTACCAGTAAATTACCAAGCCTGTGGATTTCTGTCGTGATGCTGGGGAGCACTAGAGCAAGGCCAGGAAGGTGGGGGTAGAGGGAGATTGTATTCTCCTTTCCATCCCAGCCCCCAACTTCAGTGTCACTTCAGAGCCATGGAGAAAGGGGTGGCTTGTTTACAACCCAGAGCTGGTTTTGACGCTGGGAGGAACACTCCACCTACATTGCACAATCAGCTCTGAGTCCTGTCCTGGGTGACCTGCATGTGGTTGTTCTGATCCCATGTCCCACTGGGGGTCCTGAGAGGTGGTGAATGCTTCAAAGTCTCTTTTAATTTCACATGAGAGGAAACTAAGGCCCAGAGAAACAAGACGATCAAGATGAAAACCACACAATAACTTGGTTGCAAAGCCTGCACTAGAATCCCTGTCTCTAAGGCCACCTGTATGCACTATTGGTATCTGAGGGGCCTTCACAATTTGCACAGCTATTATATACACATTATCTCATCTGATGCTCTCAGCAGTCCTGGGAGATAGGTCTGGATTAAGATCCTTATTTTCTGGATGTGAAAACTCAGGGGAGGTTTGGCCAAGTTCCCCTAACTGGAAAGGGGAACTTCCGACTCACAATTCAGTGTGCCTTTGATTGCGCCCTGTGGTTGTGCAGCACACACAGTCTCGGAAATTGCTGATTATCCACCTGTGCAAACGTCATCTGAACTTCAGGCCAGCAGCTCGTGTGGACAAACTAGCTTCCTATCTTCAAATCCATACTTTGGAGACTCCTGTCTCTGTTTTCTGCTGGGATTCTGACACTTGCTTTTATAGACAAAGTTCTCATTAAATATAAGAAATAAGAAATAAGAAAAAAGTGATTGAATCCTCATTTTCCCATTGGGGGCTAAATGGAAGTAGAGATATCTTTGCTGTTGGTCTCAGTAGACCACAGAGTGACCCACTCCTGGTTTGAACATACAAGGCTGATCTCAATGGGGGATGGGAGGTGGCAGTGGTTCAATGGTTTTTTTAGAGGAGGCATGATTTTAAAAATTATTTTAAACTGGTACACAACAATTGTACTTATTTATGGGGTATACTGTGATATTTTGATACTTGTATACAATGCGTGATGATCAAATCAGGGTAATTAGCAGAGAGAGTGCATGATTTGCTTGGTGGGGAGAACTAGGTGGTTCTGTAATTATGTTGAGATGAACAAAGAGACATTATCTAGCTAGGGAAGAAAATCGGGATTGGAAAAGGTGGGAGAACTCTGTAGAACCAGAGGTCAAAGGCCTGGCAGGGGGTAGGCTAGGGTGACAGAGTGATGGATTTAGAAAGAGGAGGAAAGTCTGGGCCTCCTTGGCAGGTTGTCAGTGGTGGTCTTAGGTGGGGGAAGGGAGCTCTGCTAACTGGAACATACTAGAGTGTTCAGGGGGTACCAAGAAGCTACCATGGCTTGCTGAGGACAACAACATTTTGGGGAAATTGTCCTCTCCTTCCTCTAAACCAGCAGATTGTATACAACTATAGAGATAGCCTGTCCTTCAGCTCTGCTCTTTGTTCTTATTAAAAACCAGGATCTGAGTCTAGAATGCATTGAAAGATAAAATGAAACAAGGGAAGTAGCAATAGACCTTGGCTGCTCCCACAAACCTGCTAAAATTATTTTCCTTGGGGGTTCCCATGGCAAGCAGTCTTATCTCCTTGTCTGGCTCTTCAAGCTGGATTTAGGGTTAAAGTTTGTCTTCCCTCCTCTTGGGCTGTTTGCCCTGTCCTGGCTGTGAGCTGGAGGGACTGGTCAGTGTGCCCGAGGCAGGGTGGTTCAGTACTTGGTCACCTCTGAGGGACCGAGTGGACAAGACATGTACTGTGCTGGGGTCCTGCGAGCAAGGCCACGGTGTGGAACTGTAATTGTCCAGGTGTGGCGCCTCCCTTGTCAGATGTACCCTTGTTTTTTTTTACTGCTTCTCTGCAAACAGTGCTCTAGGTGGGCATCCTTTAGCTTGATCAAGGGTAGTTTTTGGCTGTGGCCACTTGAAATAGGTTTTGGTGCCCAGAGTAGTTGAAAGTATCTGAGTTTCACAATGGGGCGTGTTCATTGGACTCTTATTTGTCCGCTGTGCTCCCGGAGCGAATTCTGTGGCTCTCAGCTCTGCATTGGAGGTGGGGGTGAGGCCAGGGTCGGGCGAGATGGTCGCGTGGCGGGACAGGGGGGTTGTGCAATCGGGAAAGCAGATTGGCCACGCTTTGGGGCGACCTCCACACGGCCCTGCAGAGGAAGCAACTCACTCCAGGGGAAACGAGCGAGCCCCGCACAACTCCTAATTCCTGCAGGGAGGACGAGGACGTGCGTCCACCGGGGAGGGGACGCACCCTCGCGGGGGCTCGGTGCCTGGACTTCCCCTTCCCCGGCCGGGGAGGGCGGGAGCCGCTGCCGAGTGCAGAAAGTGCGCGAAGGGGACGCGCGGCGAGCGGCACACGTGACGGCGCCGCGCCGAGCCGAGCGGGACCCGGCGGCGGCGGCCCGAGGCGGCGCGGGCGGCCTGGACCCCGGGAGCGGCGCGCGCGGCCCCGGCCCGGCCGCTCTCGCGTCGCCGCGCTGCACATTCTCTCCTGGCGGCGGCGCCACCTGCAGTCGCGTTCGCCGGAACATGGCGACACGGAGCAGCAGGAGGGAGTCGCGACTCGCCTTCCTATTCACCCTGGTCGCGCTGCTGCCGCCCTGGGCTCTCTGCGAGGTCTGGACGCAGAGGCTGCACGGCGGCCGCGCGCCCTCGCCCCAGGACCGGGGCTTCCTCGTGGTGCAGGGCGCCCCGCGCGGGGATGCGAGCGGGGCGAGCCGCGCCGACGACCAGCCGCTCCGGAGGAGACGGAGCGCTGCCCTGCAGCCCGAGCCCATCCAGGTGTACGGACAGGTGAGCAGTTTGCAACCCGCCTCCCTCCAGGTTTCTCCCCTCCCGGCGCTCCCTCACCCCCGCATCCCTGCGTTGCGGTCGCCTCCCAGGTGCAGGCACCGCTGGGGACTTCCCGGCTCGCGTTTGTTTTTTTCCCTTCACATGAGTACAACCGTCAGCACTTGAATCGCGTTGAGCTTTCTTTCTTTCTGTCGATTTTAGCCAACGTGTTGCAGGCAACTCGCGCGGTGCCGTGCATATTTCCCCAGGGTCGGTGCAGACCGGTGTAGTTGCAGGCAGGTAGAGGAGGGGTGAAGCTTCCTTTTCCATTTGGGCAAAAAACGGGCTTTCTTTAGTGTTTCAGCAGTTGGCAGTGGAGGCGAGCGCCCTGCAGTTGCAGTACACTTACACAGAACGGCCAAAGGAGGGGCTTTCCACACTTACCTTTATTAACCACAGTAAAGGTGGGCCAACCTGAAAGCTTGTCCCCTCTCTCTGTATAGTCAAAGCAAGAGGTGTGTGTAAGTAAGAGCTGATTTCATTTGTTTGATGAGGGTGTGAGATTCTATCCATTCCCCCTCGCCCACCGTTTAAGATACTCACTTTATTAGGGATAGGGGATATCCCTCCTGGCACTTGGGGATTTAAAAAGAGTGCAAGATGTCAGGTGGGCACTATTCTGTAAATGATTTATTTCGATCCAGGCAATGGGTTTATTAGATCATCAGTAACATGAATTTCACTTTTATGGCCAGTCTTACTGCTAGGCATTGCAGACTGAGTTTGTAGGTTAGTATCAGCACTGGCAAGATTAATTTGACCATGTTATGGCCTCAGGAGACTCAGTCCTGCAGTGAAGGTTGACATCAGCAAAGCAAGAAGGTCAGTGGGGGAGAAAAAGTGGGTCCAGGGAGGTAACGAATGCCCATGTTTCCTAGAATCAAATTGTTCCTTTTTAATGTAGAAATTAAAAGATTAAGCTCTCAGTTCTGCCTTCCTTCACTGATTTTGCTTTGATCATTTCTTTGGGGAATACATAGCATTAAATGTTCATCCTTTGGGTCCACGAAGAACCTTCTAAACCTTGTCACCTTACTGTGTCATTTTGTTAGTGATGAAACCGAAGCTGGGAAATGTGAAGTGACTAGTCCAAGGTCATACTGGGAAGGGTTGCTTGCTCTTTAGTTTTTATCTGCATTGTCTCAGTTACTTTTGGTTGACCGTGGTCATCCTATCTTTATATAATTCTTCTTAAATGATCTCTTTTGCAAAATAAAATATATATGGCTATACAGGGGGGAAGGGTGGTGGTGAGTGGGCAGGAACATTTCACTGCCGTTCACTCTGTCCCTGGGTGAGGGTGTGTGCCTGAGGGCATGGCACAGCTCGTGGGCACTGGCTGCTGGGAAACCTGTATACTTGGCTCCTCTTGGGCTCTGATCCTTATCCCCTCCTTACCCCCATCTGAAACTTCTTTTGGTATTATTGAAAAGTAGTCAGCAAGGTCCTGGCTCTCAGCAGGGATACCAGCTGTGGGCTAATGGAGGGTAGGAGAGAAGCTGGGTAAAGAGGCTCCCTTGTTCACTGGGTCTCCCCAGTCAGCCCAGCTCTGTTGTGCCCTTGAATCAACGCTCTGGGGTCTGCAGGGGTTGTGATTGGAGAAAGTCCCTCCCAGAGCTCAGGTCTCCTGATGCTGTAGTTTTGGTTGAGGGAAGAACTTTCTGGTCTCAAAAACAGGCACACAGGTGCCATTTCTTCTTGGATTTGGTTTGTAGAAAGCTCTAGGGAATGTGGGGCAAGATGATGAAGAACTCTGTTCTCATTGCGGGTGACTGCAAGCCCTTCTGCGGCCTTTATGTTTCTGGGGCAGCCAGATTGAGTGTGGCTCAGCTGAGGGATGGAGAACTAGCAGGTGCACTCAGAATGAGGAATTCCTGCCACAGGGGAAAGATGCAAGGCTGTGTCCTCTTCTCTGTGCCTGCCTTCTGATGCCATAGTTCTCTGTTACCCTGAGGTTAATAAGAAGTGGTATTAACTTGAAACTTTAAAGATCTTGGTCAGATAAAAGGAAGAACTTCCTAGTACTGGGCTTTCTGCTCCACATTCTCTCTGGCGCAGCTTTACTGGCTGCTGGTATAGGAAATGGTGAGTGAAGGGTCTCGAGGTGCCTGCTTGAAGCTCAGAAGTAGCATCTACATGGAATGACCTTTCTAGCCAGGATGACGGGTTGCCTCTGTTTTCCCCTGGGCAGACCTGGTTTATAAGTTATCTCTCCTGGTTGTGAGTCCACCTCCTTCACTCTCAAAAGTGTCAGGATGTGACTATAAATTATATGGTCATTCCTCTTCCAGCCTTAAGCCAAGTTCCATTTTATACTTCCCCATCCCCAGCCCCCTTCAGCTTTTAAACCTAAGCAATGGCCGTGTTTTCTGACAATAATGCTTAAATTGATTGTAGTTCTGTGGGGGTGCCGATGGGGTGGGGAATACGATTTCATTTCTGCTTTCAGAAAACTTAATGATTTTCGGAGGAGATTAAGCAGATGTGGTGAGAGGCAATGTAAGTGTACTGGGCCGATAGCTGGGTGTTGTGGCGGGCGCCTGTAGTCCCAGCTATTCGGGAGGCTGAGGCAAGAGAATCGCCTAAGCCCAGGAGTTGGAGGTTGCTGTGAGCTGTGTGAGGCCACAGCACTCTACTGAAGGGTAATAAAGTGAGACTCTGTCTCAAAAAAAAAAAAAAAAAAAAAAAAAAAAAGTCTATCGGGCGAGAACCAGTAAACAGGGACATGGTGACCCAGCCACAACTCCACAGTGGTGTGTTGGTGGGTTGTGTGACATGGAGGGAGGGTGCGGGAGGTGAAGTGATAAGGGGTGCTGGGCTCAGACACTCTGCAGTTTCTTGCCCTTTGACCTCCGATTGAGGTTAAGAGGACACCCAGGAGCTTAGATCAGGGTAGAAATGGATGCTGCCTGAAGCCCCAGAGGGGGTGGTAGGGCCACACCTCTAGGGAAGAGAAAGGGAGGCTTGCTGGGGGAATACTTGCATCAGAGTAAGAGCCCCACGTTGGAGTCAATGTCCGTTCTTTTTAACCTGCTTTGCTCACCTATACAGGAAACCAGGACTGAGTATTTTGACCATATTCTGCCTTGGGTTCCTTAATGTGGGGAGACTGGCTTCTGCCCCTGCTACAGGCATGTTTGTATTATAATAATAAACTGTGGTAACAGAGGCAAAAACAATTTGCTCTCAGATATTCAGACTTTTCTGTCCAAGTCCAAAGCTTAGAAGTTGGGTCCTTCTTTGCAAAAGGGTAAATCTGGGGGGAGGAGGGGGGGGAGGGCGTGTCTAATTCATAGCCACACTGAATTTCTTTTTAATTTCATGTCAGCTCCATACCTCTGTGCTGTTCATGTTTGCTTTTTTCCTGCCTGAAATGATCTTCCTCCACTCTTGTCCTTGCCTGGAAAACCCCTATTCCATTCGTCAACATCCAAGGAACACCTCCTGGTATTGCTAGGCTTTTGTGGGAAGAGTTCTTTTGAGCTTTCACGAGGCCTTTTCTGCCTGTGTTAGAATTACTTAGCTGTCTCATCTCTCTAGTTGACTCCTTGAGGGCATGGATCAAATCTTTCTCTTCTGTGTTTCCCTGGTACTTGGGAGGCCCTTAATGATTTGTGGACCAACTGCACATCTGGAAGGAGAAAGGCCTGGAGGGTAGGAAGCACAGTCACATTATATTAAAGGTATTTATAGGGAGGGCCGTAGCAAGCCCACAAATGGATAGTGAAAATTGGCTCACTGGGTGGTGTGGCGAGGATACAAATGGCAAGGCCTCCAGGAGCCCTGATTTTCCTGTGCTGAGAGTTATTTTAGGTGAAGAGCTGGGATTCTGTTTTACTTTTAGCCCTTTTAGGGCTATCATACTGGTTTATGCTAATGGTATTGTTTTGGGGAAAAATCCTTTGGAATTAAGCACAAAGCCTAACAGGATTTACAGGTTTATTTTCCTTTCAACAAGCTCCCTCTTCATAATTCCTACATTTTAGAGGCCAGGGAGTATTCAGTGTCCTGATTTGAGACTGAAAATAAAGTGTCTGTTACAGTACAAGGCCCTGGGACAAAGAGACTCCTTTGGAGGTGGAATACTGTTTAGCTTTAGATCTCTTTTGAGTAGATTCTTGCACGATACACTTGCTTAGGAAAGAATTGGCTGGTTGATTCTGAAGTTGGGATGTTTGACCTGTACGCTTCCAAAAGAAGATGAGAAGGCTGAGCATTTGCTGTTTCAAGTTGGCTTCTATGTAGGTGAAGAGTTACTTGGTATCTTGGGTTGGCTCGATGAGGGATGTGACCTTGAAAAACTCTTCCTGGTTCCGCTTGGCTTCTTTTATTGTGAGTTCTGTGGTCAGCCTCTATTTAGTTCATTAATAGCTTGCATGTCTCAAGCCACTGAGGGTGGAGGCTTTGAAAGGTGGAAGGAGTGGAGGAAAGCAAATGGAGAGAAGAGGAGGTGGCAATTCAGGAGGTGAGATGAGAAGCCACACAATTTGTTTACTTACCCTTCCATAGGGAATGGGTGTTTCCAGAACGAAATTTCTACAAAAGAGTTTGTCGTGACGAGTACCTTCTCCTTCCTCTTGTGCCGCCATTCACCCAAAGCCCCTTCCCAGTTGACATCCACCGTCATTAGTTTTTTTGTACATCCTTCCAGAAATATTTTATGCATGTACAACACATATGCACATCAGTTTTGAAACTTGATTTATCAGGGGCTTTCTGTTCTCCGTAGCCCCTGGTATCACAAATAATGAGATTAATTTTAGCACTAAAATATATTTGTGGCATTATGATGGTGTACTGTCAGGGTGCACCTGGAATGTCATAGTATAAAACAGATACTTTTTCTCCAGGCCAAGTGAAAGACAAAAAAACAAAAAAACCAACTCAATTCTCATTTCACTTCGAGGGTTCCTGTGGACCAGGAGAGCAGCATCGTGTGGTCTCATAACTTGGAGAACAGTCCCCTAGTGATGTAGAGCCCAGATGTGTGAGAACAGCAGAATTTAGAGATCATGGATCTTGATTTTAACTTGCGTTCCTTCTGAGAATGTTTTCTTTATGTTCTGTGAAATGACGTTAACGGTTTGCTTAATAAATATGCTTTGAGACCTGGGATCTACAAGGCAGATCCTAGCAGAAATGAATATCCCAGAGCAAAAAGTGGATGCTGGGGGAACATTTCATAGTCTGATTTTGGTCTCTTCTAACCTTAGCAATGACAGCCATTTTTGTAGCGTCATTGTTTAATCCCAGGGCAGAGATAGATACAGCCAGCCTTGTCCAATTCATGGTAATGGAGGGACGCAGGGGCATTCTAATAATCGGAGAGCAGGCAATCCAAAATGTAATCTAATTGCCTTTGCTATGTATTTATTTAGTCTTTTTTTAATGCATTCATTTGCCTTCCTAATTAAATTTTGCTTAGGTGAATATTAAAATGAGTTTGCATTCTTTGATCTGCTGATATGGGAAATGGCGGGCATGAATGTGTGTAGGGAAAGCCAGTTTGGAATTTAGAGTTTTTGATAATCATTTAGATACAGATAATTGAGAGTTGAACTGATAGGAATGTATTAAACCTGGGCTATCACGTTGGCTTTTCCTCCAGTTATGATATTCAGAGTTAAATCAATGTGATGGGAAGTAAAGGAGAGCTCACTACATTTTGGTCGTGTTTTTCTAGAGGTGGTCTGGGGTGAGGCATTCTCTTTATTGATGGCCGTGGGACCTTCCTATGCGTTCTTTAGCTATGCCAGAATCTGTTGGCAGATGGCATATTCAGTCCAGCCACGTACATGCAAAAATCAATTTTCCTCAATTTAAAATGAGCTATAGTTAATTTCGACCTAATTTATTGGTTTATCGACCTGCGAACCTTGGGCCTTCGAAGAAGTGGCATGGGCAGCCTTCTAGCATTGAAGTGGCCGATGATGCTAAAATCCAGAAAAGACAGGGTGGTCTTCTGATCAAGATTTGAGTTTCAGCCTGTACTATTGTGATGTAGTCGGTTTTGTAGTTAAAACATGCGGAATGCTTTGTGCATTTGGGGGTGAGTTCCAGAAAAATAGGACTGCATGACAACCAAAGCAAGGTGGTGGGTAAGAAAATGATGACAGAGTTCTGTTAGCCACTGGGTATTTGCTAATTATAAAGGTGACGTCTGTGCCCATATCACTGCTACTGGCTGAGAACTGGGAGAGCCTTTCTTTCTGGGTTCTCCAACAGCACTGCTGGATAGCGCTTTCTGCAGTGAGGATGTGTTATCAGTATGACCACTGGTCAGATGTAGGCTTTGAGCACTTGAAATGGGGCAAGTGTGAATGAAGAATCAAATTTTCTTCCCTTTCATTTTAATGAATTTAAAATTTAAATAGGCCGGGTGCTGCGGCTCATGCCTGTCATCCTAGCACTCTGGGAGGCTGAGGTGGGTGGATTGCCTGAGCTCACGAGTTCGAGACCAGCCTGAGCAAGAGCGAGACCCTGTTTCTACTAAAAATAGAAAAACTTAGGCAAGAAATCGTTTGAGCCTGAGTTGAAGGTTGTTGGGAGCTCTGACCCCGCGGCATTCTACCCTGGGCTACAGCCATATGTAGCTCTTGGCTGTTGTATAGATAGCACAGCTTTGGAGGTTGGCAGAAGCCTGCTTTGCCCAGAGGTAGACAACCTCCGATCCACCCAGAGAGGTTCCAGCCAAGCCCTGCATTTGTTCCTGCTGTAAACAGGAAGGGAAAGCAAGAATGGAGGGCTTTAGTCTAAAGCCTAGGAACTGGCGACTGCTGACTGTCGAGTCAAGGGCCAGGAGGCGGTGGCCCTTCTTTCCTGGGTAGGAATGCACCAGGGGAGCACAGATGGTGGAGCAGGCCCAGTGGTCACACCCAGGGGAGGCCTCTGCACGGTGACCTGCTCCCCTTAGTCACTTCAGCGATGAAGGCTGGCATTCACAGGGCACCCCAGAGTGCCTGTGCTTCCCATCTGGCCTTGCACAAACAGTGCACTCATATCTGGGCTCTGCCGAGGTGCTGTGTGCATTCTATTTAGCCAGGAAAGATGTAAACAGTGCCTTAACAGCGGGGCCATCTCCCTGCCCTGCCCTTCACTTCCTGTGCTCTTGTCAAGTTACCTCAATGTAGCTGGGTCTGTCTTTCATCCCTTCAACCCTCCAGGCTGGCATGAAGACAAACAATACAGGCGTGTGGTCTTCATCATGGCACATAAGCCTCCCCCCTTCCTGGCTGACCTTTTAACTTAGCATGCCGTTGCTGTTGCCGCTGCTGCAGGCTCTTGGCTTGGAAAATCAGGACCCTTCACGATGATTTATCTCCAGTCCCCTGAATTAGATTAAAAACACAGCTACGAATTCTCAGAAAGGCAGGCTGATGTGATTATATCCCCAAATCTGAGTGGCAGACAAGGGCAATAAAAGGATATATGTATATCAAATGCATTTTGTGCCATGTAGGGGCCAATATGCTGTTTATTATCCCCCCTTTTTGGTTTTTTTTTTAAATGAAGAAGGTAAATGATATGGTTTCTGTTATTTAGAAAAGAGATTGGCCTACGCAGTAGAACCCTCTTCCCCCAATAATTGTGGATTGAATGGGAGCTCAGGGGAAGATGGCTAGGGTGACTCTTTGTGAAATAAATGTGGGTGTGAACCAATGAGTGGGCCTCCAGTTGGGATTTTAATAACTTTGGTGGGCTGAGGGGTGGTGTCATGATGAGATTTTAACTCTTAAGAAACCTCTGCATCCAGAGGAAGTGGGAAAAGCAGGGAAGATCTAATGGAGCCTCGAAGGCCCAGGTTGAGAGCCACCTAGGAGAAAGGCTAGTTTGGAACTATGGCTGGAAGACTCCCAGGGGTGCCTATGAGATGTTCAGCTATGGGGTTGGGGACCCAGATAGTAAAGGACTCTGTTTCTCCATTGGCCCAGGAGATACAAGCATAATAGTTCCCATGGGTGTGGCCCCGGCCCCCAGAACCTGAGATGAAAGGCCAGTGCTGGTCAGCCCAGGGACCTCAGCAGAGAGCCCCAGATGGCAGAGGGTGGGAACAGAGCTGGGCCAGTGGCCTGTGCAACGGGGAGCGTTTGGAAGGACTTGAATGTTTCAAACCTGTGCTCAATTAATTGAGTAACTTGAGACTCAGTACCTCTGACTTACTCCATCTGTGTACATTTAGTTCCCTGAAATCCTCTGACTGTGTAGTTAAAAAAAAAAACTTGCCGTTCGCTGTGCACGTGTTCTGCCGAATTTGGCAAGGTGTGCTGTGGGTGGTGGCCCTGGCAGAGTTACTGCAGAAACCTGCAGAAGGAAGGAGTGGATGTGGAAAGCTGGACAGAGGTGAAAGAGCTATCAAAACAAAGGTAGCTGGCGCAGCAGTGTCTGTGGGCCACCTGCCTGTGGCCTTGCCTCCCAGTAGCTCAGAGAGCATCTCCTGTTAACTGAGAAATTGGCCACTGGTTTGACGTGCTGCTGCCTCAATGAGTCTCATTTATAGCTTCTCTCACCAATTGGGTAAGGAAGACACTGGTAGGGTCTTGAGGCCTTCGGCTCTGCGCTGTAATGTTTAAATACTTTCCCTTTGGGGTTAGGGCTGAAGCCTTGGGACAAGGGGCTTGGGGTTTCCCTAGGTTTCAAAGTTCAGCTGTGGAGCAAGGGGAAAGCTGCCTGCAGGCTTCACTTGGCCTTGAGCTCTGAGCTTGAGTTAAGCATGTAGGGTTTTGTCATTTTCTATATGTCATTGCTTGCTCTTAGGCCTCCTGCTAATGCTAATGTTTTATGTGGAGCCATTTTGTGAAGAATGGCTTATTTTGGTAGAGAGCCATTTAGTAATGAAAAGAAATAACGTCTTAGCACGTTGAAGTTTATGAAACGATATTCACGGGTTACATCTCATCTGATGGTTACAACGGTCTTGAAACATTGGGCAGATAAGCATTGTTATTAATGTCATTTCATAGATGAGTATCTCGAGGCTTTGAAAGGTGAAGTGACTTGCCCACAGTTAGACAGCTTGGTAAATTGGAGAGACCAAGGCTCAAACCAAGCCTTTAACTCGTTTCAAATAACTGAGTCACCTTTGCCCTTCAGAAGTAATCTAGTGAAATCTTTGCTGTCAGGCAGGGAATCCACAGTTTTTTGCTATGAACTTTTTTTTTTCTTCCTTCCTGTCTTTAAAACCTAGAGATCTTCTATAGTTCTGCCTCCTCCTGGGCTCTCCTGGCCACATGGAGCTTTTAACTTTTCAAATGCAGCAAGTTCCCAAGCCTCTTGCTCAGGTTGTGGTCCTGAGCTTGTGCTCTATGCGCCTGGAGGTCTGGACCTCTCTTCTCTCTGACCCTTTCCCCTCACTCCACCCTCTTCATCCTTACCATCTCAGGAAACAGGTCAGGTCTTCAGGGAAGCCTCACTCCCCACACGAGGTTAGGTCCCCTCTTTAATAATAGTAATCCAATCATCGTTCTCGGAATTGGTTGTTTCATGCTCATCTCCCCTGCGAGGCAGGACCTGAAAGTCTGCTGGTTTTCTAACACCTGCAGTGGCGTCTGGTGCCAGTTGGCGTTGAGTCTTGGGGTGCTCGGCAACCACGAGCACTGTTGAGGGGCGCTTGCTCTGTTTGCCCTACGCTGGGACCCCTGGCAGTATGGAACTCCCCCTCTGAATCTTTCTCTGAGCTTCCCCTCATTTGCAAAATGCCACACTTGGCTTAGACACTCTCTGCGGTTCCTCGGGCTTTGAAATTTTCCTCTTTTTCTTACGTACTAACTGGTAGATGAAGGGATGATATTAATGCACATGACAAGGAGAATTTTTTACAGGCTCGTTTTAACAGGGAGCCCTTCCTGGAACTGCAAAGCATGTTTGCTAAATGACAGCGTGGCACACAGAGGGCAGGGTGGCAAATGGAGGTAGATAGTGGAGGGGTGCTACCTGCCAAGAATCAATCTGAAATGAAAACGGAGTCTGTCTGAACTGACACTGGAAGTCACCAAGTATATGATTATCATTCTTTCGGTAAAGAGAAAGAAGAAAAAGGTGTTCCTCTGGTAGGTTTTTTTTTTTTTTTTTTTTTTTGAGATATGGTTTTGCTCCGTCACCTGGCCTAGAGTGCCATGGTGTCATCATAGCTTACAGCAGCCTCAAACTCCTGGGCTCAAGCAATCCTCCTGCCTCAGCCTCCCATGTAGCTGGGACTACAGGCACCTGATAGCACGCCTCGCTAATTTTTCTTTTATTAGTAGACACAGGGTCTCTCACTTGCTCAAGCTGGTTTCAAACTCCTGAGCTCAAGCAGTCCACCTGCCTCAGCCTCCCAGAATGCTAGGATCTCAGGCGTGAGCCACCACCTCTTGTGTTTTTTGTCTATGGAGAGCTCATCGCCCCAGGGAAGGAGACTATAGTGAATGCTAAGTTCTAGTCCAAGGTTGTTCTCTCTTTGTTTCCTCATCTGTGAAATGGGCAGCCTGAAATATTAGCAGAGTAGTTAACGAGTTCTGTGGGGAAGGCATCTTGAGCGAACAGAACAGTCAGTGGAGTGAATTGAGAGGGTATAAACAGAACCCGTCTTCAGGGAGGACTCATAAACTAGATTTCAGCTCTCCTAGTGAGGTGGAGAGTCCAAGGAGGATAATAAGCTTACTAAATATAGTGAGAACACAGTCTTGAAAGGGGACACCGAGAGGCAATTTGCATACCTAGCATTTAGGCCATGCAAAGGGATGCTTTGAGAAAACCTTGTTATTCTTGGACCTTGAGAGTCTGTCTCTGGTTTCCTTAGGGCCATCTTACATAGTTCAGGGGAATTTAGTGGCCGCCTCTGTCCTCACAGTTGAAGGACAGGGATATTTGTTTTATGTCTCATTGTAGAATTTTAAAAATGTTTCTTTGTATTTCACTGCTAGTGAAGCGGAGAAATGAATCAGACCGCCTCATTTGTTGTCCTCGTGCTGTTCTGGAAGGAAGCTGTGTGGGAGTGGGGAGAAGTGTAAGCTGTGGGCGTGCAGAACACCCTGGTCTTTGGGTTTGACCAATCTGAAAGTGGTAAGGGCAGAAGGAGCAAATGGGGAGAGTTACGTGTGACCCATTTCATGAAGGGCCTCGACCTCCTGAATGAGTCTCAGCAACTGTACAGATTTGAGTGGTTTTATTGGAAACTTCTCATTGTTGGTTTAGACTTAAAACCTCTGTTGCCTCCAGAGGTGCTCTGTGCACTTGAACAGGTAAGAAATGATTAAAGAAACTACAGGGTGCTTGGCACCTCGGAGGCCTTGGTGCTTTCATTGGTAAGTGAACGCTTGAGTCACTGGTATCTTCATCCAAGCAATTTATTTCCTCCCTCTGACAACCCTGAACTTGAGAATTGGAACCCAGTGGCAGCAGACCCTTTCCTTTACTCTGAATCATTCATGGCAAACCCTTCTTTGGATTCAAATCCTCTTTGGATCACCAGGGCATGCAGAGAGACTGAGACACAACAGGTGTGGGGTGATTTGGACCTGTTTGATGAAGATGCCCAGGTGTATCAAGGCGTTGGTGGTGTGGCCTGTTCTGAGCTGACAGGGACGCTAGCCTTGAGTCTGTGGCCGTTTCTGCAGCCGGGGACTCGGAGGCCTGTGAGGATGCGGTGGCTCTGCAGATGCTGCCGACAGTGCTTTGAAGGATTGGTTTGGCCAGAGATCCAGTCCCCAGCCTGCCTTCACTGTGACTCATTCTAGCTGCATATTTTGGTAGCATGAGGGCTCAAGATGAGATAAAAGAAGCACTTCTGTAAGAGTGGGAGCTCCTAGGTTCTGGATTAGCGCTTGAGAAGCACAGTCTTCTGTACAGCTCATAGAGGCCTTTTTCTATTCTTTTAACCGAGGTGTAATTTCACATGACATAAAATTAGTCATTTTAAAGTGAACAGTTCAGTGACATTTAGTACGTTTTGTAATATTGTGCGATCACTAGCTGTGTCTGGTTCCAAAATATTTCCATCACCCCAAAATAAAACCCCGTACTCCCTAAGCAGTCACTCCCTCCCCTTCTCCCCACCCCAGCCCCTGGCAACTATTCACCTGTTTTCTGTCTCTATGGATTTACCTATTCTGGACATTTCATATAAATGGAATCATGCAGCACGTGATCTTTCGTGTCCAGCTTCTTTTACTTTGCATATTGTTTTCAAGGCTTGTCCACATTGTAGTATATATCAGTATGTCCTGGAGGAGTCCTAACAGGCATCCCGAATCCTGAAGATAACCTCCCTAAAAAGGGTGAGTCTTCCCAGCCACTGTCATTTAGTCCCACCTCCTGCCAAGAGGCAGGGAATTGACTAGATTCAATGTTCCCCCGGAAAGCTGAGTTAGAGACACCCGGGATGTGTCTTTTACAGATACTGATTCCCGTGCTCCAGGCAGAGGGTCTTCTGAACCAGCAGGTGCTGGGTGGGGCCTCTCATGTCAGCCAGGCATGGGACCCCAGGACCAGGGTGTGTCTTGGGGTTATCTAGACTCGTTAACCGTCTGTTTGTGAGCCTAACAGCCTCTGTTTTGGTTTGTGATGTGGTTTTGGTGTCCTGAGCTTCCTGAAGCATGGGGTTTTTCTGTTTGCCTTCCGAGGGGAGGCACTCACCTCCTCCCTGCTCCACCTCAACAGCTCCAATTAATTGTGTTTCATTTATCAAGCTCCAGCTGTGCCCCGGGAGCTAGAGATGGGAGAGGGAAGGTTGTTCACGCCCTGGGGTTGCGGTTATAAATGATTGCACATCGAGGTTATATTCCTGGGAAAGCCACCCTCCCATCTTCTCCCTTCCCAGGCATGTGTCTTCTGAGCCTGTCTGTGGGGCACGGTAGGCAACGAGTGACCTGGAAGCCTGCAGCTGCCCCCGAGGCTTGGGGAGGCGGAGGGCAGGGGATGGGAAAACACCAAAACAAACCCGGAAGCCGCTGATTCTCCCTGAGGACCTGCCCTGCGCTGCTGGTGTTTGGCCACATTCCACCGAGACCTAGGAGAAGCCTGCTCTGCCGACTCCTTCCTCTGTTTCCCTTGGGGTTGGGGAGGAGGAAGGTGAGGCCAGAGGGGAGGATGCCTGCTCTGGCTTTAATAAAACTCTCCTGCGGTCTGCCTGCTGGGTGCATCGTTTCCTGACCCTGATTCTGGTCTTGTGCTTGGGGGATGGGTACCTGGGCTGCCTTGGGGATCAGCCGTGACTCACCAGGGAGTTATTCTCACCACCAGGATGTGCCTGACATCTCGCCAAGCAAATGAGCCTTACTGTTGGTGTGAGTGCCTGGTGGCCCTTGTACACGTCATTTCTTGCCAGGGATATCCTACCCCCCCCCAATGTGGACCGTCTTTTTTACAGTCCGCTCTTAGGAATAAAAGGGACATCTAACAAAAAAGCCTGTCTTTAAAAAGCCAAAAACAAAACAGGTGTTTCACCAAGCTTTCCTTCTAGGGGTTTGGTTTGTAAAAAGCACTTGGATGTTTGGAGGCTTGTCCTTTGAGCCCTTCTCACCCCTCACCTGAGCAGGGATTGGTGGTGGTGGTGGTGTGTCTTGTAACTCTCATGTTGTCTGAGCAGACAGACTTTTGGCAAGCTGTTTTCAGAGCTTTTTTCCCACTCTGATCACTGAAAGCTTAGTAACCTACTCAAAGCATTATGTGGTTGTTGCCCGCTAGGAGGAATGTTTTGATTCCATCTTTGAGGATGCCCAAGTTGAATGTTGGAGGATTCCTCTTCCCAGACCCCAGGTGAATGGGGGTGGTTTTTCTAGGTTTCTAGTCCTTTACTGTATTACCATTTGCATAGTTTTCTCCCTCTGGTCCCAAGAGCGGGCATGTTTGGGGAAAGGAGAACAGGTGCAGCCGAGTTCCCTGTGCTGATGGGCTTCTGACCCGTAGATGCTGCTGAGTTTTTCCCAGAGACTCGGGCTAGAAGGAGAGAGGAGAGAAAGGGAATGCTTCAGTAACCAGTAGGGATTCCATTAGCTGCTTTCTCTTTGCAGCATTCTGGGCTAAATAATTTATTTACTTCTCTATTTTTTATTTGCACTTCTCTGTTGATGTGTGCTTGGACTTATCTGAGAATGATAAGGAACATGTTGGAATGACGTGGTTTCCTAAGGTCCTTCACCTGAAAAGGTCTCATTCCAAATGCTTTAATAAAGAGTGCAGATATGGTATCACCTAAGTTAGGTGGCAGGTGCTTAAAGCCCCCAAGCCAAGTGGTTAAGGATTAGCTCCTGTGTCCTTCTGGCTGCCAAGTTTGTGGCGCAGGTGTCTCTCTTTTCCCTTGTGACATCTGAGAGCACCTCAGGGAGGGCCTGGGCGTGCCTGGTCTGGGAGGGAAGCGAAAGAAGTAGAAAGTTGCTGTGGGTTTTCTGCTGCAGTGCCTTGCTGAGAAGACAGCCCAAGTGTGGATGACGGTGGGCCCGGCGGGACAGTGCTGGTTGGAGTCTTAGAATTTCAGTTTCCATCTGCATATGCCTGAGACATCCGAGGATGCTGGTGGAAGAGGCTTTTCTCAGACGTCTGATCTGGGGAGAAATCAGAAATTTTATGATTATTGTCATCGCTTTGCTTTCCGCACAGAGTGTGTGAAATGTATGACTTACGTGTCCTGAAATGCCAGTCTTGGGGCTGGTGTCCATCAGTGAATGGTGAAGTAAAAAAGAAAAAAAATGTAGTGTAGCTTTCCATAATGCAAAAGCATCGTTTTTTATTCTAAGATTATATTCCTCCTCCGTTTTAGGCGTTAAAATGTCTTTTTAAAAATGATGGTCACATTACTTAGCGGGGTGGGGGGGGTGGAGGGTGGGGGTGGGGTGTCTAGCTAGGTAACAGACAGATCCCAAAAGCTTACTGGTGCAAATATGTCACTGGATGAGGAAAAGTTCAAAGTGAGCGTTACTGATTAGCAGAGGGCTTTCTCCTTAGGGAGCCAGGCTCCTTTTGTCTTGCAGCTCTGCCCTCCTCTGGGATTGTGGAAAGAGACAGGGCAGTGTGGGGGTGATCAGGCAGGGCCAGTGGTGGTCAGACAACATTCTCCCACATTATACTGGCTGGAGCTCAGTCCCAGGGCCACTCTCACTGCCTCACCGCTGGGGCAAGAGTCTGTGGTGTAGACAGAGGAAAGGAGGCACAGGAAAAAGATTTAGAGAAAAGCTAGTCAGGTTCCGACACAGTGCCTATTTTTGTTAATGTCCTTCCCTGGCAAAATATTAATAGAAGTTGCTCAGGGAAGGGAATGGTGGACACGGTGTCTGGCACACCTCTTGGGGGTGGGTCACAATTGAAGAGGGACTTTATCTAACAAATACAATCAGCGTAACCTAATTCTTTGGACCCTCAATGAATCCAAAACAGTAAAAAAAAAATAGAAGTTGCTAACCAATCCTCTCTTGGCTTTCCTACTTTATTCTTATTTTACTACTTTACAAAAATCTGAAAGGCTGAGAACTACTGTTAGCCATAATCCAAAGATCATTTTTGTTGAGTTCTAGAGAATATTTCCTTACTTCGGGCACAAAAATATATATATTTTTGAGACAGAGTCTCTGTTGCCCAGGCTAGAGTGCAGTGACATCACCCTAGCTCACAGCAACCTCACGCTCCTGGTTCAAGTGCTCCTCCTGCCTCAGTCTCCCAAGTAGTTAGGACTAAAAAGGCATACACCACAAGACCTGGCTAGTTTTTTTTTTCTATTTTTAGTAGAATGGGGTCTTGCTCTTACTAAGGCTGGTCTCAAACTCCTGAGCTCAAGGGATCCTTCCACCTCGGCCTCCCCGAGTGCTAGGATTACAGGGGTAGGCCACCTTGCCTGCCCATAAATAATTTTTAACAAACATCACAATGAGACCTTCTTTTCTTGTATCTCATTATAGGCCAGAAATGAATAACCCAATACCTCCAGTCCAGAGAAAAACTATAGCTTTGAACAGAAGTTTGACTGGCCTGTTAATTTTTTTTGAATTTGGAAGATGTTCCAATGTTTTGATTGAAAATCTTAACCAGTGCGTGTCACACGTGTGGGATAGGGATCATAGAAACCAGAGATTGCTATCACAAAGGATGAAAGTAAGCAGAGGAATTGGTTAAAATATCATGCCAGTAAGAGCCCGAGAAGATTTTCTGTAACCCAGTGACATTTGAAATAGCAGGGGATTCGTGTTTCCTCCTGAGGAAGTCGAATCTGATGGAATATGTACAGGGATGGGGTGTGTGAATGTAGGCCATCCTTGCCCAAGTGCTGTAGGTGTAAGAATCTTAGTCATTTCTGATTGGCAGAGGAGGAAAGAGTCTTGATTTAGAATGTTTGTGGCTGTCCCTCATTGTGGGTCCTCATTGCCGTGTTGATCTCTTTCAGGTTAGTCTGAATGATTCCCACAATCAGATGGTGGTGCACTGGGCCGGAGAGAAAAGCAATGTGATCGTGGCCTTAGCCCGAGATAGCCTGGCGCTGGCAAGGCCCAAGAGCAGTGACGTAAGTATTCACGTGGCTCTGGCCACATCTTTGTGCCATCAACATGCCCTTTTCTGATCTGCTGGGATTATCGTGCCAGAAAAAATAATGGGTGATTGGGGAATGAATAGACGGGTCCCAGCCATGTGTGATGACCTTTGTGAAGTGATAGGGTGATAGTCCAGGTTGTCCTACTTGTTCAAGAAAATGCCACAAGTACGTTCCTGAGCTTCCTGCTTGCAGTGGGGCTAGATCTAATCACATCAGGCTTACCCACGAGCTGATTTCTCCTAGCCCGTTACATTTGGGTGAGCTGTTGAAACTGGCTGTTTACAATGTTTAACAGGTTGGGTGCTTTGAAGACATGAGACCAAGGGTTATAAATGCAAAGGTCCATGAGGGGCCAGGCAGGGAAGGGACAGGCGTGAAGCTGCCTCTGAGTTTACGATCTTCACCTCTGCAAAGAGAAATGGTCTCTCTGGATTTTCTTGATACCTGTGGCCCTCTTGGACCATATGCCATGTCTTGGTACAGATTGAGGAAACATTCATCTGTGTCTTAATTTGAATGTGATGATTGGTACTTGGTCTCCATGTTGGAGAGGAGCTAGGAAGGGGAAGGGACTTGAATGAGTTGAAGAAGAAATACTTATAAGGGGCTGTTGCTAATCAGTTCTAGGCTCTAGTTACTACATAGGATCCAGGGTCCAGTGTTGCCAGATCTTCTGATTTTTTGAGAGAAGTCCAGAGGTCTGGATTTTTATGTGAAAACTGCTGAGTCTTACAAGTTGGCAGCCAGTGTATAGTTTTTGCAGACACCGAGTGAGCCAAGTCAAACATACGTGAGGCTGGAGCTGGCCCTTGGGTCCCAAGTCTATAGCCAGTGTTCCTCTAGACCCCTCTTTGTGGGAAAGAGGGACATCCCTTGCCTCGGATCAGGGCCTTACACTGCAGGGTAAGGCTGTGGATGGAACATGTTCACTTAATCTAGAGGCATTGGTCACTTTGTATCCTGGCCAGAGGACACCTCTTTATGAATGTGCCAGCACTTTCACGTCAGCCTTAAGGATGCACTTGTGGTTCTTTCTTTCTTTCTTTCTTTTTTTTTTTAAGACAGAGTGTCACTCTGTAACCCTGGATGGAGTGCTGTGAGGTCAGCCTAGATCATATCAACCTCAAATTCCTGGGCTCAGTCAATCCTCCTGCCTTAGCTTCTCCAGTACTGGAACTACAGGCACCTGCTACAACACTCAGTTAATTTTTCTGTTTTTAGTACAGATAGAACTTCGCTCTTGCTCAGGCTGGTCTCAAACTGCTGAGCTCAAGCAGTCCTCCCGCCTTCCCTCCTGGAGTGCTAGGATTCTAGGTGTGAGCCACTGTGCCTGGCCCATACTTGGAGTTCTCTAGTACAGATTTGGTCTCCCTGAGGTCCTTCTCGGTGTGTCCACCATGTGGGTAGGGTGTGTTCTAGGTGGCTGATTAGAGGGAGCCCTGGAAGCTGTTTTCCAGTGACCCGAATTGAAGCAGCCACAGACAGGGAGGGCAGAGGGCTGGCTGCAGTGATGCATAAACCTTATCCAGGGTGGGTCCTGAGCCATGGCATATGGAAAACCACTGTTGCTGACGGCCAGTCTGGGTGTGGTGCTCTGGAGCAGGGCTAGACTTGCTGGGGCCAATGATTCGGGCCCATTTATAAATGCGATTAGGTTTTGCAAACTTCAGCTGTGGGTGCAGACAGCCGTGTACAGATGCCTGCTGGCTCCATGAGACGCCCCTTAGGCACCTGCATGTGGGTTCAAACAGATCCCTGCCCACGGGTATTGCTTTGGGCACAGGAGACAACTCAACACTCTACTGTATTGAGAACACCTCCTCACAGTTGTTATCCATTTAAAAAATATTATTTTCCCGGATATTTTTTCTGAGGTAGGTAGAAGACCTCAACTGTTGTTTTATAGTTTTGCTGGACAAACAGGAGCCTAGAGGCATAAAGGGACTTGTATGAGGTCACTGGGCATGGCAGGGGGAGAGTCAGGTGAATGAGAATTAAGACCCAGTCTTTTTTTTTTTTTTTTTTTTTTTTATTAAATCATAGCTGTGTACATTAATGTAATCATGGGGTACATTGTGCTGGTTTTATATACAATTTGAAATATTTTCATCCTACTGGTTAACTTAAGACCCAGTCTTAATGGACTTAATTAAGTGTGTGAACATGTGGTGTTGCTAGGATGACCAACTGGTCCGGGTTTTAGTGCTGAAAGCTCCACATCTGCCCCCTTCTTAAGTCCTGGGTAAACCAGAATGGTTGGTCATTCTAAGTATCACCAGGCTACTCAAACTCACCTCTTGCTCTGCGTATTTAGGTGTGTCTTACAGAAAGCCCATTGAACTTTCAAAGTGATGAAGTACAGTAGAACCTCCATAGTTGACCATTTCCCTACGAGGACCACCTCCTTAAGACCGATGTGGACCACACGTACCTAGTTCTTTATGTTGACCACCTCTGTGTGTCAACCAACCTGTACTAGTTTCTTGGGCGGTCAACTTACTACCGGAGTAGATAAGATTAAATGGAAAGCCAACTTAATGCCCAGAGTTAATAAGTAAGGATGGCAGAAATTTCCTCCATCTGTGTACAAACTACATTAAAGGATTGGCAGATGAAACCGAGATGTTCTGATGTGAAAAATTAATGCAAAAATAAGTTATGACTCAGAGGCAGGAGTTGGTGGTGCTGGAGTAGTAACAGTCTAAATTTTCTTTAAAGAGGACGGAGAGCATAAGGCCCCGTCAGCAGTCCAGGAGGGAGAGAACTTACATAAATAAGGAACTCTGGGAGTGCTGGAGAATGGCCAGGGTCATTCGTACTCAGTATACAAAAAAGGGATGATTTTGGAGGCTGGAATCCAGAAGGTTTGCTTTTAAATAGGAAAAAAGAAAAAAAAATAGTCATTGCCTGATGAACTTGTAGCCAGCGTGATTCCACAAAGAGTCTGATTCCTGCAGGGCTGGTCTTTTCTGTGATAAGTTCATGAAAGGAAACAATAGATACTTCTTTTGACCCCTCCTAACTCCGTTTCTGTTCTCTTGACGTCTTTTACAAAGTGCTCAGGGTTATAAAGTACTCTGGTGCAACATAACTGGCTGAAGTGCTATCCAGACATTGTGTCCACCAGAAGGTAGGAATCAGCCAGGGATAATCCCATAAGTGACAGGACTCTCTGCCCTTGTCCCCGCGGTGGTGGACGTTAAGATTGGTGCCCCTTGGGTTTGAGCAGGGTCAGTACTTGCTAAGAGCAGAAGGCTGGGTTCTGAATGCCTGGGTTGGAGTTCTGGCTCTGCCCTTTGTCCACTGGCAGTCTGACCTTGGGCCAAGTCGCTTACTTTTTCTTGGTCTTCTCATCCATGGTTGAGATTGTACTTGTAAAACCGTGCTACCCAGAGTTGAGTCTGTCAGTCAGCCCATGGGAGTTTTCTGGGAGCTGGTTAGAAATGTACAATCTCAGGTCCCACCCCAGACTTTTGAATTGGAACCTGCATTTGGCCATTGTCTTGCTGGGGGCTCTGTAGGCCTATTAAAGTTTGAGAAACACCGCTATACTTTGATGTGGCCGGGTTTTCTGCACACTGGAGCCCTCTGCCTCACCCTTCTCGCTATTATTATATGGTTTTGAAATATAAGGGAAAGAATGTAGAACACTCACTTTGAGGAAGCATCTTTATAGGTAAAAAAAGGATCTATCAAGTTTATTTATTTATTTATTTTTTATTATTAAATCATAGCTGTGTACATTAGTGCAATCAAGGGGTACAATGTGCTGGTTTCATATACAATCTGAAATATTTTCATCAAACAATTTAACATAGCCTTCATGGCATTTTCTTATTGTATGAAGACATTTGTATTCTGCATTTACCAAGGTTCGCCTGTACTCTTCTGAGATGCACTGTGGGTGTGGCCCCACCAATTACCCTCCCTCTACTCCAACCTCCCCCGTCCCCTCCCCTCCCCTCCCTTGCCCATTTCCCCATATTCTTGTGCTATAGTTGGGTTATAGCCTTCATATGAAAGGTTTAAGTTAGCTTCATAGTAGGGCTGAGTACATTGGATACTTTTTCTTCCATTTTTGAGATACTTTGCTAAATATGTTCCAGCTCCATCCATGTAAACATGAAAGAGGTAAAGTCTCCATCTTTCTTTAAGGCTGCATAATAGTCCATTAACTATTTAACTACTACTATTAAACCAAGTTTAAGTGGTTTGTCAACTCCTGCTGTGTTTTGTTCTTTAGGGAGTGAT
>CAUYRH010074173.1:0-11045 GCA_963574655.1 Perodicticus potto
TATATTAATCTATAAAAACCAAAATACATATATATACGTAAGCCAGTTTTCACTTTTTTCTGTTAACAATAATATATATTATTTAATTATGTAAGAAAAAGCATAATTTTAAATGCTTATTATTGATATTGGGAGCCAAGAATACAAAAATTTAAATTTAGTTATGTATTATAGCCTAAAGTATATTAAAAACTTTTATCTTACATGCACAAAAACACACACACACACAAAAAGACTCTGTCTCAAAAATATATATATATATGTATATGTTTCCTATTTTCATGATTTCTAAAGTATATTAATTCTGTTTGAGGGTCATTATGATAGTGTAAGGTAATAGAAAAGGTGATCTGTGTAAATGGAGTTTACATTTTATTCTGACATCTATTTTTAAATCTCAGATTAATGTTGCTGCCAAAAGAGGAATGAAATTTGTTGGATTCATATCACAGCATTATTCACCACCTAAATTCTGCAATGGAACCAACCACGATGGAGATACAGAATCAGTGCTGTGTGTGAGACACAGTCCAGATGAAAACCCTAAAAGTTGGACTGAAGGGACCTTAAGTGGACGATCATCTGAAAGTGGGATTGAGGAAGAGTTTCTCCATGAAAGTGGACAGTATCAAATGGAACAAAATGGCAGCCCCAGTTCCTCTAAATCAAGAAAGGGAGAAGGTAATAGACAAGATAAATAGAAAGAGAACATATTATCAGTTTAGATGTAGCAAAACAAATTTTGTTTTGTTTTGTGTTTTGTGTTGGAGGACAGAGTCTTACTCTGTTCCCTTGGGTAGAGTGCCGTGGTATCATAACTCACAGCATCCTCAAACTCTTGAGCTCCACATCCTCTGGCCTCAGCCTCCCAAGTAGCTGGGACTACAGGTCCCTGCCAGAACACCCAGCTAATTTTTCTCTTTTTAGTAGAGACAGGTTTTGCTCTTGCTCGGGCTGGTCTCGAACTCCTGAGTTCAAGCAATCTACCTACCTCAGCCTTTCAAAGTGCTAGGATTACAGATGTGAGTCACAGCACCTCTCCCCAAAACAAGTTTGGAAGTTCTCTTTATAAATGGCAGTGTAGATTTCTGAAGATTGTAAAGCTAAATGAACTACTATAAACTTGTCATGATTTTTGTTTTAATTAATAGAGCCAGAAGTGAGGCAGAACAATTATTCAGACAGTTGTCCCTGGCAGGTATACAATGCCATCCACATAGGGGAACATCGTATGGAATTTTGGTTTCCCAGTTAGTCATCCAAAACTGCCTAGTAAGATAGAGGTGTAATGTGTACTAAAGAAGCGAATCCCTAAAGAAAGGTGTTCTGACTTTTGTTTGTCCTTATAAACAACATAGAAGAATTTTCGTTTTGGCCTTTCTCATTTCACAGATGGTTTTCCCCTTTGGAAGTCATTGGCTTTCCTGATCATCAACTAGAATATGAAAATGGCACATCATGAGGAAACAACATAATAGTGCCTGCCACCTAAAATAACTTTTAGCAATAGTTTTATTCTTCTCTGACAACTAGTGGATTTTACCAAGAAATTGAGTGTTTTGTTAAAATTTTGAACCATTCAAAATTTTCCGATACCTTTACAGGTGGGCATGTTTAAAAAGATCCAGAGAAAATCAAAGACTGTATATATCTCCCATGTGCTCTGGAGTCACATGCCTCAATTTCTTTATAAAAAGGAGTTATTTGTACCACTTTATGTCTAAAGGAAAAAAAGAAAAGAAAAAGTAAAGGGATTGTTTGGAAAAGTAAAGAAGAAATATCTGCAAAATATTTAGCCCAGTGCCTGGCACAGAGTAAACTTCATGTTAAGTTAGCTGGTGTTAACTGGTCCCTTGATCAGCATTGGTGCTGGAAAAAGACACATTGATGTCATAAGCTTTCTGTTTTATGAGATACACTTAACACCCTGTGCACGGCAGAGATCCACTTGACCATATGAGCACCATCTCCTGAAGAAAAAATAGGGAGCATTCCCCCAACTTATTATCTCATGAGTCCTTCCCACCACCACCCTCCTCCATTTTTCTCACCAGTTCCCTAAGCTAACAACCATGCTGATAGCCCTGCAGTGTAAAAATTGTAGGAATATAAAAGTGAACAAGAGTTGTTGGAGCTATGGTCAGTTATTCACTATGTTCTATCCACGGCTATCCTTAAACTCTCTGCTGGTTCCCATCCTAACTTTGATAAAATCATGTGTCTATTCTAGTCCTTTAAGTTCAAAATCCAACGTATGACTCAATTGAATTATCAATCCTGAGATAATTTAATACTATATACTTTTCAATAACTTTTCTATGGCAGTGGTTCTTAATTGGAGAAGGAGGAAGAGGGCTGGGGGAGTACGCAAAAGACCTCTTGGAGTGTCTGGTGAAACCCATAGATTGCAAACACTTTGTAATACAGGTGACATTTAACTTCCTGAAACAACCATAGGTGTGGGTCCATATACCCCAAATTAAGAATTTGCCAGTTTCTGGCAAAGTAAAAGCTATGACCAAGCTTTTCCACGTGTAAGTATGTATTCTAGGGTAACTCACACATGTGTCCAAGGATACATGAAAATGTTCGTAATAACAAAAAAATTGGAAATAACATGTATGTGCATCAAAAGGAGAATAGTAAACTAGAATACTATGTAGGAGTTAAAATAAATGAATAAGATCTGTTTGGTTATTACACTTTAAAGGCACAATATAGAACAAAAAATCAATTTGTAGATTGATATACATGGTGTGATGCCATCTAAATAAAGTTTTTAAACTATAAAGCATTACATATCATTTATAGATATATAGATATATATTAAAAGAATAAAAGGTCAGCTCAGTGCCTGTAGCTCAAGCGGCTAAGGCACCAGCCACTACACCAGAGCTGGCAGGTTCGAATCCAGCCTGGGCCTGCCAAACAACAATGACATCTACAATCAAAAAAAAAAAAAAAAATAGCCGAGTGTTGTGGCAGGTGCCTGTAGTCCCAGGTATTTGGGAGGCAGAGGCCAAAGAATGTCTTGAGCCCAGGCGTTGGAATTTGCTGTGATGTCACGGCATTCTACCCAGGGCGACAGCTTGAGGAGCTGTCTCAAAAAAAAGAAAAAAGAGGCTCCGTGCCTGTGGCTCAATGGGCTAAGGCGCCAGCCATGTACACCTAAGCTGGCAGTTCAAATCCAGCCTGGGCCCACCAAACAACAATGATGGCTGCAACCAGAAAATGGCCGGGCATTGTGGCGGGCGCCTGTAGTCCCAGCTACTTGGGAGGCGGAGGCAGGAGACTCGCTTGAGCCCAGGAATTGGGGGTTGCTGTGAGCTGTGATGCCACAGCACTCTGTCCAGGGTGACAGCTTGAGGCTCTGTCTCAAAAAAAAAAAAAAAAAAGAAAAGAAAAGAAAAGAAAAAAGCTTGCATGAGATGACAAACACCAAATTAGTGTAAATTAATTGTAGTAGTTATTTATGGAGAATGGAATTAGGGAATACTCATAGTAGCCTCAACTGTATTCATTTCTCATTTCTTCGAAGAACTAGTCTGAAGCATGGCATAATGTTGACATTTGAGTAAGCTAAATGGTGAGTACTTCTTTATTCTCTATACGCACTTGTAATCCCGAAATATCTTGATTAATAAAAAAAAATTTTAAGGCTCGGCGCCTGTGGCTCAACGGGCTAAGGCGCCAGCCATGTACACCTAAGCTGGCAGGTTCGAATCCAGCCCGGGCCTGCCAAACAACAATGACGGCTGCAACCAAAAAATGGCCGGGCGTTGTGGCGGGCATCTGTAGTCCCAGCTACTTGGGAGGTGGAGGCAGGTGACTCGCTTGAGCCCAGGAATTGGAGGTTGCTGTGAGCTGTGATGCCACAGCACTCTTTCCAGGGTGACAGCTTGAGGCTCTGTCTCAAAAAAATAAAAAAAAAAAACAAAAACCAAAAAAAAAAGATTTTAAGTATCTTTGATACATAAAATTATAATTTTTTGCTTTTTCTCCTTCTGAATGCCTATCCTTAGATAACAAATCGTATATAGTCTTCAATGCTTTTGATGATGATTCAACCTGCTGGACCTATCAGGAAGGCATCCTGGCAATGAAAATAACAAGAAAAGGCTCTGTGATTAGTACACTTGATGCTGATTGGCTTGAATTAACTACGTTTTATTATAAGCAAGGCTTATCTTTAATTGATTCTTTTGTATACTGGGAAACACCTAAAGGTAAGTTTTATATTAATGATATATTTATATCTAAGAAATTTGAACTTAAGTCAAAGATGGTGAAAATGTTTCTGCCTCTCAAGTTCTATGACTAAAAGGATGGATGTTTTTGAAGAAATAGATTTCAATCATTACACAGCTACATAGCTTTAATTTAAAAGCTTAACCATCCTTGAGAGCAAATGGATGCCCAGCGTGTGTGGCAGAATTATAAGGTAGTTTGCTGTTGGGTTACAATAGTCAGAAGTAGACAAACCACTGTGTGATTGATTAGCAGAATTTTCCAGATAAGATGTACTATGGGCTCAGCACCCGTAGCACAGTGGTTAGGGCAACAGGGCTGGTAGGTTCAAACCTGGCCAGGGCCTGCTAAACAGCAATGATAACAATAACAAAAAAATAGCTGGGCATTGTGGCAGGCACCTGTAGGCCCAGCTACTTGGGAGGCTGAGGCAAGATAATCACTTAAGCCCAAGAGTTTGAGGTTGCTGTGAGCTGTGATGCCACAGCGCTCTACCCAGGACTATATAGTAAGACTCTGTCTCAAAGAAAAAAAAAAAAAAAGATGTACTATGACAGCCTAATTGAGAGGTTTGGTTAATATCCACATTCATTAGGTTTTACCAATTCCAGATACTACCTACTATGTGTACAGTCAGTCTATACTTGATTCTGTAATTTATATGCGAAATTAATCTTTGGTTCAAAAAATTACATTGACCCTGTTCCTATTTCTGCCTTCTGTTTGTCTTTTCCCTCTCTCTGGACTTCTCAGTTAGTTACAATGGAATATGTAATCATTTGTGTCTATCACAAAAACAAAAACCAAACAACAGAAAATTTCTCAAAAATTACTTTCTAGAGAGTTTCCCCCCTACCCCAGAGATTAGAATTAAAAGAAAAGGATAAAGAATAGTAAGGAGATTATGAAAGCCAAAATAAAGATAATTAGGGACTCTAACACAATGAGGATAGAGAAAAGAATGAAAGAGCAAATGAGGTGAGATTCTGATACACCTTACTATTAAATCGAGTCTAGTAATAACTAATGCAACTGGCGCCTGTGGCTCAATGGGCTAAGGCGCCAGCCACGTACACCTGAGCTGGCGGGTTCGAATCCAGCCTGGGCCCGCCAAACAATAATGGTGGCAGCAACCAGAAAAAAAAAAATGGCCGGGCGTTGTGGCGTGCGCCTGTAGTCCCAGCTACTTGGGAGGCGGAGGCAGGAGACTCGCTTGAGCCCAGGAATTGGAGGTTGCTGTGAGCTGTGATGTCACAGCACTCTATCCAGGGTGACAGCTTGAGGCTCTGTCTCAAAAAAAAAAAAAATAACTAATGCAACTAAAGACTTTGCATGAATACTCAGACTTACCAGGAATCATGTTATAGTGCAACAATGTTAGGGATCAAGCCCATTGGAGCACACAGAAATACAGCACCTTGCACAGTGTTTGACACATAGCAGGTGCAAAACAATAAATATTTCTTAGTACTTTTTGATTATTGAACACTTATTCCAACTTGGCCCTTTATGATAACAGCAAGGTTTAATAGGAAGAATGGTGTCTAAAATCAGATACAACAGGTTTTCCATCCTGTCTTCTATTTATTAGCTGTGTGATCATGAAGTTAGTTGAGCTCATGGAGCCTCAGTTTACTAAAAGGGGAATAAAACTCTTCCTACTTTATTGATGTGAGAATTTAATAAGATACAATATATATAAAGTGACTCTCACACTGCCTAGCTCACAGTCAGAGCCCATGCGGGTATTACTTTTCTTTCCTGCTATTTGGGGTTTCTTTGAGTTTTGGAGGGCAGTGGTTTTGGGGGAGGTTTGAGACAGAGTCTCGCTCTGTTGTCCCAGACTAGAGTGCCATGGCATCAACCTAGCTCACAACAATCTCGAACTCCTGGGTCCAAGTGACCCTCCTGCTTCAGCCTCCCAGTAGCTGAGACTATAGGTGCCTGCAGCAATGCCCAGGTAATTTTTCTATTTTTATAAGAGGTCTCATTCTTGCTCTAGCTGGTCCCAGAACTCCTTGACTTCAAGGGCTCTCCCACCTTGGCCTTCCAGAGTGCTATGATGACAGGCGTGAGCCACCGCACCTGGCCTCCTGCCACTTGTTATATGCAGTCACAGTACTTTAGGCATGGACCGTCTATTTGGAAATTCATGCTTCATAATCTCTCTCTCTGTCTCTCCCATAAAGTCTAAGTTGGAGCCATTTCAAGTCCTGGTTTGTGACTGACAGAGGAAAAAAACAAAAAATACTCTCTCCACAGACTCTCTCATGCATCCTTGCCTTGGGCTTTTCTGATAAAAATATAGTTAGTCACAGTAGTTGCCAGCTGGAGTCTGGGGGGCTTTTGTTCTTAATGCCCCAGAACCTATTTAGCAAGCCCTAGGGAGACTCCTCCCCTCTCAACAGCTCTTGGATCTTAGTGGGAATCAATCCCTTTCAGCCGCTCTGGAATGTCTCATTAGACATTTTATAGTTCAGGCTATGCCAAGTCCCTAATGAGCTACGTCAGTGTGTGGGGTCTGGCAATTGGGTGTGTCATTTGGGACTTTCCTGGGAATACACAGGGAAGCTGCAGAGGGGAAACTGTGACCAATATCTGTGTCACTGTGAGATGCAAGTCGGAGGAAGCAGGGCTGAATTGGTGGCTTTGTTGGGCGGGGGAGTTTGAGGCCTGACCTCTGAAGCATGTGGGGGAGGGGATGCGTATTTTATTTTGTCTTGCTTCTGTCCTCTTCCGCACTATTGTCAGAAAGCAGCGCACAACAAGGAATGAAGTACAAAAGCAGACAGTACTGAGAGATGCAAACATCCCACCGCACAAATCACACCGAATGAAACATGGGGCTGGGGCTTTTTAAAAGTCGTCTACTTCGGAAGGGTGTACAAGTTGTGAGATAGGTGAGATCCCTCTCGGGGTCCTTCCATACACACCCTCGACACCCTGTCCTGCTTGAACAGCCCCAGGGGACACACGCACGCAGCCCCTTCGGGGCCTTGCACGTCACTAGACTACATGCCTCACCAGCCTCAGCATACTCTTTCCTCGCCTTAGTGTACACATCTTAAGGCCTCACTTCGCATTTTTATGTTATGGAAATAAGTTCTTTCCTGAAACGTCATGAATCAACCTCTGATAGCTTCAAACTGTTCTTCAGTGGCTTACCCCCCTCGCTCAGTCTTCATAGAATTGAAGAAAGTTAGGACCTTGCTCTGGATTAGGCTTGGACTTAAGGAAGTGTTGTGGCTATTTTGATCTTCTGTCCAGACTACTACAACTTTCTCCATATCAGCAATGAGACAGTTTCACTTTTTTATCATTTTTCTATTCACTGGAATAGCACTTATAATTTCCTTAAAGAATTTTTCCCTTTTGTGCTCGCTTTGGCAGCACATATACTAGAATTTTCCCCTTTCATTCCCAAGGTGGCTATTTGGTACAAGAGGCCTAGGTTTTAGCCTATGTCAGCTTTCAACATGCTTTCCTCACTAAGCTTAGTAATCATTTCTACCTTTCGATTTAACGTGAGAGAAGTGTGCCTCCTCCTTTCACTTGAACGTTTAGAGGGCATTTGCAGGGTTATTATTAACTGGCTTAATTTCAATAGTCTTATGTGTCAGGAAATAGGAAGAGCTTAGAGAGAGATACAGGGAATGGCCGGTGGATGGAACAGTCAGAACACCCCCAACAGTTACCTGTTAAATCAGCCTTCTTAGTTGAAGCAGGTGTGGTGGCTCACACTTGCAGTCCCAGCACTCTGGGAGGCTGAGGCAGGTAGATTGCTCGAGCTCAGGAGTTGGAGACCAGGCTGAGCAAGAGTGAGACCCCGTCTCTACTAAAAATAGAAAAACTAGCTGGGCATTGTAGCAGCACCTTCCCAGTTACTTGGGAAGCTGAGGCAAGAGGATCTTGAGCCCAAGAGCTCAAGGTTGCTGTGAGCTATGATGCCAGAGCACTCTATCCAGGGCAACACAGTGAGACTCTGTCTCTAAATGAATAAACGAATAAACAAATAAATAAAATTAGCCATCTTATATGGGCATGGTTCATGGCACCCAAAAACAATTACAATGGTAACATTAAAGATCACCAACCTCAGATGACCATAACAGGTAACAATAATAATGAAAAAGGGCAGGGCATGGTGGTTCACGCCTGTGATCCCAGCACTCTGGGAGGCTGAGGTGGGTGGATTACTTGAGCTCAGGAATTTGAGACCAGCCTGAGCAAGAGCAAACCCCCATCTCTCAAAAACAACCAGGCTAGCTACTTTGTAGAGGAGTACCTGTAGTCCCAGCTACTTGGGAGGCTGAGGCAAGAGGATCACTTGTGCCCAAGAGTTTGAGGTTGCTGTGAGCCGTAATGCCATGGAAGTCTACCCAGGGTGACAAAGTGAGACTCTGTCTCAAAAAAATTAAAATAAAATTAATAATAATGAAAAAGTTTGAAATATTGTGAGAATTACCAAACTGTGAAACAGAGCCACCAGGTGAGTACGTGCTGTTGGCAAAAGGTTGCTGATAGACTTGCTCAACTTAGGGTTGCCACAAACCTTCTGATTTGTAAAACAAATGCTGTATCTCTGAAGCACAATAAAGTGAAGCACAGTAAAATGAGTACAACTGTACTAGAATACTATTTCCCAATATTGAGAGCAAGAAAACAAAGCCACAAAGCCCAGAGTTTTCACATTATGGAATCCCCAAGTATATAAGAGGCAGATTATAATTAACTATGTAATTATCACATTATGTAATTTTTTTTGAGACAAAATCTCACTCAGTAGCCCTGGGTAGACCTTGGCATTGTCATAGCTCATAGCAACCTTAAACTCTTGGGTAGCTCAGCCTCCCAAGTAACCAGGACTACAAGCGCCCGCTACAACACACAGCTACTTTTTCTATTTTTAGTAGAGACAGGGTCTCACTCTTGCTCAGTCCTCCTTCTCCTGAACTCAAGAAATCCACCTGCCTCAGCCTCCAAGAGTGCAGGGAGCCACCTCACCCAGCCCGTATATAATTATTTTTAAAACTCATGCCCACACTCTAAAAAATGACTTGGAACATACATAATTTTAAAGATGGTCTAGTGATTCGTTTAACTTTCTTTCTTTTCTTTTTCTTTTTTTTGAGACAGAGTCTCAATATGTCGCCGTGGGTAGAGTGCCGTGGCGTCACAGCTCACAGCAACCTCAAACTCTTAGGCTAAGCGATTCTCTTGCCTCAGCCTCCCAAGTAGCTGGGACTACAAGCGCCTGCCACAATGCCCAGCTATTTTTTGTTGTAGTTGTCATTGTCGTTTAGCAGGCCCAGGCCAGGTTTGGACCTGCCACCCTTGGTGTATGTGGCTGGTGCTGTGCTATGGGCACTGAGCCATGATTCCTTCAATCAGAAACATATTTGATTCCACTGGTCACTTTGGTGTGACAGTGGATAAGTATATTTAAATGAAGTGAAATGTATATCATAATTAGAAAACAAATTCCAGTCAATAAATTAAACTTTACTGGGTTCTTGGGAATCACTCTGAACTTTGTAAATTCTTCATGGTATTCTGCCCTAATTATGAGTGCTGTCAAAATAATAATAATAATAATAATAGTAATAATAATGATTTTCTCTTAAAGTTTATACCCTGTTATTAAAAATTAAAACTGAAAATTACTTTGAAATTTTTGTCTCTTTTTAAATCTTTAAGCCTAAAAGATCATGTGAAAACTTTATAGGCCTATATTCTTTAGAGCTCTGTCAACTAGGAAAACTTCGGTATGACATTGTGCTGCATAGAAACCAAAATGTTTAATCAGCACACAACCATGGGAAAAAATGTCAAAGGAGGAGACAAAAGAACTGCCATAAAATCGGTTTAGTTGAGGCCAGCTGGTTATTGTCAACTATTCAAGAAAAAGTCAGAGGGGCCCTCCCTTAAAACTTCCTTCCCAGCAGGAATTCTTTTGACAATGACTTCTGTTTAGGGTCTTCCTGTCACTGTGTGTGTGTGTATGTGTGTGTGTGTGTGTGTGTGTGTGTGTTTCAATGCATCATTGAGGTAAAGAATTGTTCTGTGTTTAGATTTTTTGAAGGTAATCTTACCTCACGTTAATTTCAATAGCACACCTCTAATTTCAAGGATTAACATTTTTTATGGTATAATTGATGTGCATACGACATATAGATCAGAAACCAAAATTTTAAGGTGAAGATTCAAGGTGAAGATCATTTCCAGATGCATCTTAGGCTGATTTTCCACTCACTTCTCACTATATCACATTATTGTATCTTGTTTTTACTATTGATGTTTTCACATGTATGGTTTGGTTTAAATCAGTAAAGTATAAAACTGTTGTGATCTTTGGAGAGAAAAGCAAATTTTTTTTATTTATTTTTATTTTTTTAATTTTTTTTTTAGAGACAGAGTCTCACTTTATCCCCCTCGGTAGAGTGCCGTGGGGTCACACAGCTCACAGCAACCTCCAACTCCTGGGCTTAAGCGATTCTCTTGCCTCAGCCTCCCGAGTAGCTGAGAAAAGAAAATTTTTGAAGAAGAGGAGGATGTTACCGAATCAGCCAAAACAATTTTTTTTTGCAATGTTTTTCTTTCAGCTTCCTATAAGGGTTATTTAAGGATTTAAATAATCTTTTTTTTTTTTTTTAGGATAAATATATGTATTTTATTATTCTTCATTACATTATTTCCCCACCCCCACCCCTCCGTGGTAAGACAGAATTGATTTACAGAAAAGAATACAGAAAACACCAAAGCTCCTGGTAGTGGGAGAGATTTCAAGTAGGGAGAGA
>CAUYRH010074174.1:0-24215 GCA_963574655.1 Perodicticus potto
CCTGGACTCAAGCGAGTCTCCTGCCTCCGCCTCCCAAGTAGCTGGGACTACAGGCACCCGCCACAATGCCCGGCCATTTTTTGGTTGCAGCCGTCATTGTTGTTTGGCGGGCCCGGGCTGGATTCGAACCTGCCAGCTCAGGTGTATGTGGCTGACGCCTTAGCCCGTTGAGCCACAGGCGCCAAGCCTGGAAAACATTTGAAACTGTATCAAAATTAAAAATTATAATAATAGCATATAAACCCCTGTACCTATGATCATAAGCTCAAAAGAGTAAGATAGTAAATATATGTAAATATATTTACACTTATTTACCTTAGTTATATACATAGGAAAAATGCCAGAAGGAAATATAACACAACACAGTATTATCAGTGGCCAGAAGTCCATTTAAGTTTTAGGGCATATTTAAAAATTTTTTATTTATATTTTCAAAACGTTCTGGCTACCACACTTGTCGTCAAACCCAATGACTAAATGTCCATCCTCCTCTGCAGAGGGTGGTCCTTCTTTATCCCTATATCTAAAACAGCTACCCTCTTCCACTCCATCACTTCTGCATCCTCCTCGTCTGTGTTAGTGGTGTTAGCTGCTTTTAGAGGCAAAATTTTGGAAACAATCAAACATCCGATCTCAAGAAGATTGGTATATAATGGTAGGTATGCCATATAAACACCATAAAAATGGTGTGTGTGTGTACATATACACATGTTATATATAAAATGATGTATATATAGTAGTATATGATGTATATAAATATATATATACACACACATATATACAGACATATAATTATACAGCCATATTCTGAACTATTAGGCAGTCTATGTGCCAGAAAAACTATATCGTGTTATCCCCCAAACAGAGCGTGGCTGTCCCGCTTCCTGGCCTGTGATCAAGCGACTAGAATAAATTCTTCTTTCTCTCTTTTTTGGGCGATTGTAGACAGCCAACAGAATCTGGAGTCCAGTTTCCACTGCTTCCTCACTTACTAGCTATATGACTTGAGGCAACTTTCAAATTATTGAAACTCTGAGTGGAAGTTTTCCCATCTGTAAATTGGGAAAAAATAACGAGTGCCTCATGGGGGTTATTGTGAAGGTCAAGGAAAAAACACTGTGTTGGATGTAAGGCCCCAAGCACAGTGCCGCTGCAGTTGAATGGTCAGATGTTCTCTTACAAACTCTTATTTACCCTTTATTTTTAGTGAGGTCTTCACTGGGTCACCAGGCAGCACTAGCTGCTTTCTCCTCTGTGTGACTTTTTCTTCTTTTTCCTAAAAGCATATTTGCTGAAGCGGGTTGAGACTGTTCTTTTTATATGTTTCTTTTCTCTGGCTAGCCTGAGAGCTTTTCCATGAGCACAAATGTGCCACTTTCACCTCTGAATCCCCAGTGCCTGTCACAGAGTCTGGCAAGCAGCAGAACTCAATAAATGCTAAAGAAAGTGGGAATTCCAATCCTCATGACCCTTCTCTCATGAAATCTCTTGAACCTCTAACTAGAAATAATTTTTCCCCTCTGACCACATTGTACTTTAAATCATAGTTACTGGTGACTATTCTTTGTTTTTTCTTTTCTTTTCAATTTACCCCCTCCCCCATTCTAATCCCCCTAGTCATATGACTGCTGGAATTGCACCTTATTCATCTCCTAAGTCCTGGTGGTGTCTGGCCCAGGCATTCAGTCATTTGTTTGAGACATGATTCTTCTTGAGCAAGGAGTAAGGGATATGAGTCACACATATAAACGCACAATACAGTTCTTGCCTTTTTTTGTGTAGGCTTGCTCAGCAAACCACTTCCGCATTGCACAATGAATTGAGGGTAAAGCTGTTCTCAAAAGTCAGTGAAGGTTACTAGAGGTCATTCACCTACCTCCAGATAAAAAACAGTTAAAAAACATTAATTTGTGACATGACTTCAAACCCACAATTCTCTATTTCCCTGAGAATGTCAGGATAAGCATTGGAATCATTATATAGGTACAAAATCTAATACAAACTCTGTGCAAGACAAGGATTATTAAAGCTGATGAAAAGATAAAGCAGAATTGGACTACACTGATAGGATTACAGTTTCTATGGATACAGAGTTTTGAGAGAGTTTTCTCATCTTGGCAGCAATTAATTTGTACTACCCCATGTGGTTGTGTAAGATTAATTACATTGGATGGCATTATATTATATTAAACTTAAGTTATGGATACAGGGCAGCTGAAGAGAGATTTTGCCAGAGTCCAGCAGCACCTTGGTGAATTTTTCATTCTTTCCACAAATGTTTGCTGAGATTTTATCATGTGCCAGCACCATGCTAGAAATGGCTGATGGAGAGGTAAATAAGACCGACCTTGGCCTGACCCTCTTTGTTTTCTTTCTTGCTATTAAACAATAGCAGGACTGTACTTATGCTGGTCACCACACATGCGGATCTCTGTAGGGAATAAAGAGAATGTTTGTAAAGTAGCTCATATATTTTGTTAGGTACTATGTAAGAATTTTATGTGATTAATTTCCAGCACCATATTACTGTGTAATATAATAAAAATCAGCCATGAAGGCTGGGTGTGGTGACTCATTTAGCTCAGGAGTCTGAGATCATCCCGGGCAAGAGCAAGACCAGCCTCTACTAAAAATGGAAAAATAAACCGGGTGTTGTGACGGGCACCTGTAGATCCTCAGGCAGGAGGATCACTTGAACCCAGGAGTTTGAGGTTGCTGTGAGCTAGACTGATGCCACAGCATTCTAACCTGGGGAACAGAGTGAGACTCCGTCTCACAAAAAAAGAAAAAATCAACCATGAAATTGCATTTCTAAGGCCCTCTTGCTTTTGACTTTAAAATTTCTTAACAGTCAAGTCTACTGAATCTCATTTGATTATCAGTTTTTAAAATTAAACTTGTTTGCATCATTTAACAAAGTGTTCTGATTATGGACTCTTGAGATATAAATGCACCACTACGGGTGATGGTTTATGGCATTATTTTGCTTTCATGTCTGTATTTCTTCAAGAATATTAGAACTAGGAAGGAATTTGGGTATCATTTAACCAAATAGTGGTCAAACATTTCATTCATTTCATAACATTTGAAGGTGCTTTAGACCAAAAGCTTTCAGACTTTGTCAATTAAACTGTATTTAATTATTAATTACTAATATTTTATTTTCTTATTTTTATATTTTATTTCCTTGCTTATTTTTTTTTAATTTTTATTTCTTTGCTTTTTTTTTTTTGTTGAGACAGAGTCCCACCCTATGCCCCTGAGCAGAGTGCCATGGCATTGTAGCTCACTGCAACCTCAAACTTGGGCTGTGGGCATCCCGTTGCCTCACCCTCTGTAAGACGCTGGGATTACAGGTGCTCACCGCAGCACCCAGCTGGGTTTTTCCATTTTTTTCATGAGTCGGGGGTCTCACTCTTGCTCAGGCGAGTCTCAAACTCCTGAGCTCAAGCAGTTCTCCCTCCTCAGCCTCACATAGTGCTGGGATTACAGGCGTGAGCCACCGCGCCCAGCTTATTTCCTTTTTCTTTCTTTCTTTCTTTTTTTGTCACCCTTCATAGAGTGCTATGGTGTCACAGCTCACAGCAACTTCCAGCTCTTGGGCTTAGGCGATTCTCTTGCCTCAGCCTCCCAAGTAGCTGGGACTATAGGCGCCCACCACAACGCCTGGCTATTTTTTTGTTACAGTTTGGCTGGGGCCAGGTTCGAACTTGCCACCCTCAGTATATGGGGCCAGTGCCCTACTCACTGAGCCACAGGCGCCACCTTTCTTATTTTTATTAATGGTATATTACTACCAATCAGAACTTCCAATTAGCATGAGGAAATTTAGAATTCACAGTAGGCAACGTGGCTACTGATTCTGGAGTCAATAAATCTGAGTTTAAATCGTTTTTCTACCACAAAAAGCTGTACAACTTCCTTAACTCTCTGTGCCTCAGTTTTCTTATCTGTGAATTGGTAAACAATAGTACACACCTCATAGAGTTGATAAGGGTGGCTGCAGCCCAAAGAAAGGGACCCCTTTATTATTCTGTCAAATCTAGGATAAATGTACATTTCCATTAGGATTTCTAAAACATTAGAAGTATCTTAGCTTGTAAATACTCCTTATTGCCCTTAAAATTCCAGTGATGTTCTAAGATCACAAGCTAGAAATTGGTTTTTGAGAATAAACTTCTCTTTTAAAGATGAGGAATTTGAAACCCATAGAAATGAGTTGCCTGTAGATATCCAGCTAGTCAGAACCTGAACTGGCACTAGAACCTGGAACTTCCAGATTATAGCATTGTCCATTTCTCAGGCTAATTAGAAATCTGTCCATAAAGGTCACAAATGTACCTGGATTATGGGGTGTGAAACAGACACAGAATAGGGACATTAGAAGTACTCATTGTCATGGATTCCAGGCCCACTGAAAGCAATTAAGTATTGAAAGCCCATTTCATTTGGAATGACAGAGAGAATAAATTTCCAAAATTGAGAAATACCAAATATTACCGTACCATATAACTTCCTCCTCCAGAAAATACATTAAAGAGTAACTGAGAAACTGAAGTAACCCTGTAAGACCTTTAATAACTCTATAAATTTTAGACTAAAGTACCATATATGGCTTATAAAATAAATTTTACCACAGAAGTAAACTTGCCATTGTGTTATAACTTCCTTACTGAAATGATGCAAACCATGAGCTTACCTGACAGTGCAAAGATTCAGCGATGATGATGGGAGCCCAGTATTGCACTGACAAAGGCAGTGCTGAGAAGTGACTGCCCTGCAGGATGAAGTCAGCCAGGGCTCCTATGCTACTGCAGACTGGGCCCTCAGCTAGATTTGCAGGTGCTAAGAGACCTTCTCAGACCATCTTTATAGTTTCCCTCTCCTAGTTCAAACAATTGCCAATGACTACATGTCAGGAACCTTCTGGGAAGTTCTGGAAGAGTGGAAATTTGAGAATGATAAGCCCAAGAATGCCAAGAGTCTATCATATGCAGGGCTCCATAATACTTAGTTATATTGCTGGGGGGACTCTGATACCAACCATGGCAGGGGCAATTTAATATTATATTATTATAAGTTTTTAAAATATTCATTTCCTTTGACCAGTAAATCTATATCTAGAAATTCATGTTAAGGGAACAATTGGAGAAACACAAAAAGATAATCACAGTTGTCTAGCACCATTATGTAACAACACAGTACAGAAAACAATTAAAATGGCTATCAATAGGAAACTGCTTTAAAGATTATTGCACATTTAAATAGTAGAAAACCAAAGAGCTATTACAAATGATATTCTAGAAAAAAAGTTCACTGATGTGGGAAAATGCTTAGTATCTAATACCAAGTCAACAAATAGACTACAAATCTATGAATGCATTCATTTGTAAGAAAAATCTTGTACCTTTAAACGGAAGGAAGACAGAAAAGAAATGCACCAAAATATCAACAATTGTTCATTTTAGAGGTGGGATTATGATTTTTGTGTATGTTATATGTTTTCTATACTAAGTATTTAAGACGTTTAAAATTAACTAGTTTTATTAAATACATGTGCATGTGTACAAAATTAAGTGTGGAAGGAATAGAATCCAGACTTAGAGCCTCTTCACAGAAACAGCATTATTAACAGTTTCTTGTATATCCTCTGGACATTACATGGTGTAGAATTTGTGCGTGTGGATGTGTTCACACTCATTCCTTCACCAGTAGACTATTCCAAACACTGTCTTGTACTTCGCTGTCTTCTTCACTTAGCAGTACATCATAGAGATCATTTTACATTGGTAAGCATATAGCTACCTCACTATTTTTAATTCTGCATAATAGTCTGTAGCATGGATGGAATATAATTTGTTTACTCAGTTTTCTATTGATGAACGCTTGTTTCCTATCTTTTCCTATAATAAACAGTGCTACAATAAATAGCCTTGTATTTTGTCTTTATGCACAGACAGATATGGATACATGTATACTGTAAATTCCTTGATATAGAATCATCATTTCAGAGGCTGATATAGCAGAAAAAAAATGTAAACACAAATTTTAAAAATGTATTTAATGATCATATCACATGATCCAGAAAAAGTTTTTTAAAAAAGTCCTAATCTTAATGTTAAATAACAATCTTAAATACCTTCTTCATCTTTTATTTAACATTATTTTATTTGTTGTATTTATCACTATGAGTCTCCTTTCTATAAACATAAACATTTATTGTTGTTCATTACAGAGGCACTATTGTAAGTTTCTCTAAATTTCTAAAACAGTATTTCAGTACCTCCTGAATTATTGTTCATAGCAGATAAGTCAATAAATATTGATTAAATAAACGAATGGAAGACATTCAAATGCAGTTTTCATTACTGATCCCTCATAATAACAGCTCTTTTTGTCTTAGGTCAAGTTTTCTAGACGCAGAGCCTGAGACAGGGGTTTGGGTATGTTTGTTGATTCAGTGCTCACCAAGAGCACTGTAGGGGGTTGAGGGAAGCAGGGTAGGGAAGGCCCAGGAGGCAAGCAGAGTTAGGCAGTGGCCTGACCCAAAGGGTACTCTGGAGCATAAATCACACTGCAGAGTTGGTTCCACCCTGAAGTGAGGTGCCAAATATTTTAACCCCACATCAGTCAGTTTGGGCTGTAAGAAGAGGCGTGGGACACATAACCACCTGAAGGAGTCAGTTCCCATCCTCCAGAAGGCAATTTCTGGAAAAGTGAGCCACTGTTGCCATCAGCAGTGGATACTCAAAGTAGCTGGGGCCAGACAGGTGCCTACCAGAAACCTGGATAGGGCACTCCAGTGTCCGCCACACCAAGCCAGACATTTCCTAGTTTTATTCGTGTAAAAGAAAAAAAGTTCATTCATGAATGTACTCAGTTTTCCCCAGCTGTTGACTTTAAAGATTCTCATTCCTCATCTAAATATGCACATGTGCAAAGAGGTAAATTTGTTTGGTAATAAAAGTTGGCACAAAATTACATTTGAATCAAATGTGCGTGCTTCCATGAAAAAATATATTCAATACCTAGCAGAATAAATAATATTAATTACACAAAAACGTCAAATTTAACTAGATTAAATTTGTCCACAAAGAACTAAATAATATTTCATTGTTCTTAAGTATGTACTTTCCTGAATTAGGCTTTGTTATTGGATTTCTATCAATGTGTGCAGGTGTTTGTGCTTGACCTTTGATATTGCTCAGTGTTTTACTGGTCTTATTGAAGTTTCTGAAATAGTCACTTCTAGTTTCCAAACTCTCCCTTCTCTGGAGGCACACAGCACAACTACAAACCCAAGCCAGAGATGACTGCTAATTAGAAGGGAGTGTAAGGATCGACAAATCCAGCCTATAAGTTTACAGGTGTGAAAACTTAGGCCCAGAGAAGGGAAACAATTTAGCAAAGGCCGCACGTCCTTTTAGGCTCAGGTCCCCAGCATCCTGGCTGCCCTTCTTAGCTCTAATAAGACTGCTTTCTGATTCCCACAGAGGAACATTAAACTATTGAGATGAGTTTAGCTTGGAGTTAGACTTCCTGTGTGTGTGTGTGTGTTTTACCCTAGTGACAATTAACACTGCAAAAGAGAAAAACACTTTGGGAATTAAAAATTTCTACAATGATCCAAGTGTGAAGAGGAACAGAGAGTGGAATGGTTTGGGTACTACCTCAACACTTCAGCATTCTAGATCATTTGGGAAATGCCTTAGATTGGAGGATCTGCTTTCCTCTGTGTTGTTGTCCTTGGAATTGTCACAAAACTCAAAGGAAAACATGGGGGTTACTAATTATTTTTCAACAAATTTCCTGGGGGACTAGAGTTTGTCCTCTGTGGAGAGGTTTTAAGATCCCAGCTTTTCTGCATCTCCGCCCTAAGGAGGCCAGGCTCTGACAGGTTACCCCTGGGAGCAGGGGAAGTCTCAAGCATGGAAAGGTAATTATAGTCTTCAGACAGAATGGGGTTACGCTTAATTAATAGAGTTGTTTTTTTCCCCAAGGAGCCAGAACTTGTACCAGTTTTGGTGCGGATAAGAAGGAAGAAAGGAGACATTTCTAAGTCTAGCAAGAGGCTCTGAAACATCTTTTGAGCCTATAATTTTAAAAGACTGTGCGCCTAAATGTAAATGAATGAACTCAGCCTTGTTGAACTCTGTCCTCTGATCTGGCATTTGCTCACTATGGGAAAGAAAAAAGAAGCTGCCATTTCTCTAGACCAGGGGTCCTCAAACTAGGGCTTGCGAGCCACATGAGTTGGTGTGAATTGTATTTGTTCCCCTTTTGTTTTTTACTTCAAATAAGATATGTGCAGGGTGCATAGGAATTTGTTCGTAGTTTTTTTTTTTTTAAACTATAGTCCAGCCCTCCAATGGTCTGAGGGACAGTGAATTGGCACCCTATTTAAAAAGTTTGAGGATGCCTGCTCTAGACTTTGTCATGTCCCTACTGTCAGGGACAGCCACCCTGGTGGCTACTTTAGCTTCATCATCTCATCCAATCTGCCCAACTGTGTTGCAGGTATGACAGTTTGTAATGGTTTGCTTTGCACTACTATAGAGAAATACCTGAGGCTGGGTAATATATAAAGAGAGGTTTATTTGGCTCATGGCCCTGCAGGCTTCACAAGAACCAAGCATCTGCTTAGGTGAGGGCCTCAGGAAGCTTCCAATCAAGTTGTCATATGGTAGAGCAAGAAGCAAAAGAGGGAGGTGGTGCTGCCACACTCATTTCTTCATTCAGATTAAAATCAGGGTATATATACGATCAGGTTACATTGTTTGTGTTTGTAAGGTAAAGTCCCAGTTGTAGTTTAGTCCTTCCCTCAGGAGGTGTGCCATATACCCATACCTTGTACCTGTTAGGTGGGAGCTTACCAACCCCCCTCCCTCAACTCCCCTCTTCCCTTCTTTCTCCCTAGTAAAGTTTCTCAAGAATGGAAAGAAAAGCAAGCATCACATGCACTCAATACTAATTTGGAACCTGTAGATGAATAACTATAGGACCACCCAAAGATGCCGGGCTCTATTAAACAACAGGCTCTCATGTGCACTATCCCACAGGCCCCACATTCAACTCTGGGGATCAAGTTTCAACCTGAGATTCTGAGGGCTCAAGCATCCAAACCATAGCACAGTCCTTACTTTATAGACAAGCAAATAGGCATAGAGGTAGGTGACTAGCCAAGGCCACAGAGCCCGTAACCAAGTCAAACCCTGGGTGGTAAGGCCCTAGCTTCTCCCTTTCCTTCCAAGGTAACCAAGAGGCTTCTCCTGGTGTTTTCTCTCTTTGCAGCTCTCTAAGTCTCTGGTAAAACAAAGGGAGTATTTGGTATGGCCAAAGTGAGATTCTACTCAGTTTTGCTGTTGTTGCCAAAAGGTGTAACCCACATTTGTTTTTTCCTCTCCTGGGAAAAATAGTGTCCACCCTTAGCACCCCAGCCAAAAGCTACCTTTTGGGGATTTCTTATTCCCTACTGTACAGAGTTCTTCCACTCTTAAACTCTCATGTCATTCTATGTTTACAAATTCTATATTTGGATCAGGCCCACTGTGAACGTTTAGGGCCTGACATTTAACAAGGGCTCCATAAATGCTGGCTTCAGGGAAAGCAGTAAGTTTCTGAAGTTTCTGAAATAGACAGAAACTATTTCATAGGCGCAGAGAGCAGCAGAAACCACTGGATTTGGCTGCTCTGGGATGCTCCTTCCTCCTGTAGCTACAATGTGTCAAGGGACACGTTCATATCTCAGTGGCGAAGAGGGAGGCCCAAAGCTCAGGGGCAAGGCCTCATCAAGACTCTACACTATTCCCAGGCAGTAAAACGTTCTTCTCCCCCATGTCCTGTGCTTCCTGGAACTCCTCCAGCCCACAGTCCTTTTCAGGTCTAATGTGTCCAGTTCTCCATTTCTTTTTCCTGGAAGGGGCAAAGCTTGGTGCCTGGACAGCATGTCCTATATTCTCTTTGAACTGAATTCAATTAAGTTAAATTAATAGCACTTGCTACTTATTATCCCCCTGTTATTACATATTTTTAAATTCCCTTGCAGTCCTTAAAATTATCCCACCAAGTAATTTGGCACCATTTTATATATGAGGAAAAAGAATTGATAAGGTTAAATAATGTACTGAAATACAGCCCCTAGGAAGAGCAAGGACTCAGACATAGGACCTCTGACTCCCAACATTATGTTTTCCCCACATATCTTATGCACAAATGTACTTAGCGCTTTGTAAAGAATACTAGCTTTTATTGGATGGAATGATGGAAGCCAGCAGCACAAATCACATGCAACAAACACCCTGAGGAGGGAATGTGGAGTAGGAACTTTGCTATATTTACTTTCGGTATATTTACTGATAACCTGCTAGTGCCAGCACACATTTAACCAATAATTGAAAAATAAAAATTTCAAACTCCAAAAGGACTCTGAACTTCACCTGTGAGCTTAATCTACTCTTGTTCTCTGCCTTCGCGCATTCATTTCTCTGTAAGTCACTCATTATTTAACTGTGTATAAGGCATGGACTTTCACTTGTTCCATATTTGTATCGAAATTTCTCTGGGACAATTCGGGAAGAAAGGGAGAAACCCAGGAGCAGTTTTCCCAGCCAGCTCCAAGAACTTGACCCATCAGGATATTGGGTTTAAACACACAGTACTATGAGGTGAGTCTCAGTCATGCCTTTTACTGGCTGAGTGATGTGGGGAAATCACTCACTTCCTCAGAGCCTCAGTTCTGTAGGCTGTAGAGGGTCATAGGGGAATTCAAGCAGAAGTGTCTAGCACAGGGCCCGCTGTGGACAAAGCTCTCAGCACATGAGACTCTCCACAGGGTGATGATGTAAGTCCCCAAGCAGCCTTCCTCTTGCCAACACCACCAGGCACGCAGTTCACTTAGGCATCTTGTCCGCATTAGGAACCCCGTGATCTCCCCTGGTCACCTCAGAGAGGCTTCAAGGCAGGGTTACATTAGGACAAAGACAGTCCAATTCCAGCCTTTGTCTTTATCAGCTCGAGCAGCAACAAAGTCTTGGGGCACAAGGCAGTGACATTCCAATTCCCTGACAGGATCCTCCAGGGAGGGAATTCTTGGAAATAGATGAGGATGGCCCCCACGCTTTTCTGCAGCCTTTTCTGCTTTCCTTGCATTTCCTTTATGGCAGTTGTTTCTGTTTCCAAGGCCTCTTCAGGAGAAGAGAGCTGCTTCTGTTTTCTGGCTTTTGTGATTTGAGAAACAGTTGGGGCACCAGCTATTGGCATGCAGTGGGGTCCCTGTGCCCTTCCTTGGGTAATACTTCTTGCCTCACAGGAAACCCTGATGGGGAGGAGGAAATTCTCATCCCACAGAATCTTTTGGATGTAGGTAAAAAAGCCCATCTTGAGCTTTCAGCTTTTCCTCCTTCCAAAAAAGAGAACAAACTCTCATCTCTGCTAGTCTCTGTGTGATCCCAGAACAATTTATTTGAGTCTCATTTTCCCCATCTGCAAAAAGAAAACAATAACAGCACCTACTTCTCAGGTTTTGGGTAAGGATGGAGTGAATGATGCCCACGAAGGTGCCTTGGGAAATGCTCTGCCTGTGTCATTTATTTGCGCTAGGGCTTAGAAGTCCACCTTAAATCAGGGACCATTCATGGAAACTGCTCTTTACTGAATGGATGACCTTGGGCAAGTTAAGTGAACTAAGACCCTTAATCTCAGTTTCCTCTTCTGTGAGAGGTCATATTGCGGTCTTTCAAAGGGTTGTGAAAACTGAAAGAACCGCGCTGGGTACTGTGCCTCCCAGGCACATACATGGCATTCAGTAAGTGGTTCCCTCCCCCGCACCGCATCGTGTCTGGACCTCATTTCCCGATCTCTGGATGGTAAGAATTTTCCAAATCTTCCCGATGCTCTCACCCCATAGCCTCATGCACTGGCCTTTGCCACAGCTCGACAGACTGGGAGAAACTTGGGGAGCACAGAACCAGCGCCCAGCTCGGCACACGCGCTTCGGCGGTCGCCGGAGCAGCGCCTGCTGGTTACCTTTCACCTAGTTCTCCGCGGCTCGCCGCGCGGGGTAACTCGAGGTCAGACTCAGAGCCTGCGCGCCTGCGCACTGCTTGCTGCCTGCAGCCGCCGGGTGTCCCGAGTGTTTATTTTTTTTGTTTGTTTCGGCTCCGCTCTCAATGAAGGGTGTGGGCTTTTCTCGGACCTGTCCTGATTTCTGGATCTGGCCGGGCTGAGTACAAATGCAGACCGGGCGAGGCAACCTGGGCCCTCTCCGCTGTCACCCTGCCGGTGACGCCCCCTTGCTTCTCATTCCTCCCTGCCCCCATCTGTGCCCCACTCTCCTTTTTCCCACACCTGGTCCCTATTCTATCGTGCCTATAGCTCCACATCCTTCACCCAAAAGGCAGATAGGAAAGAAGCTCGGCCGATTGGAGAAAGAGCCCTGGGCTTCAGAATGGGGCACGCGCCCGCCCAAAGACCACCTGGGCGCAAACTTATCGGCGGGCCGGGACCTAAGACCACGTTTGAAAAGAGAAGACGCACGTTTTCTGTTTTTCCGCTTCCCAAACGGCTACTTTGAAGATAGCTCCGGCTGCTGCAAGCCTCGGGGTTACTGTCGGACACCAGGCGGGCGGGGCGGGGCGGGCGCTGGGCCAGGGAAGGGCTTCCTCACCCTCAGAAACCACATTTGCAGAAATGCTTTTAAGCATCTGGAGAGGTTTTGAGTTCTCAGCCACAGCCCTGGATGATGGTTTTCGGTGTCCTTGTTAGCTCCTCTGCTCCAGGGATCCTCCCTTTCCCTTTTGGGAGCAGGAAAAACCCGATTCCTGTAAAATACCTCTTCTCCGGATGCCCTATCCCTTTCTTCCTCGGACTAGTCCTTGCTTTCCAACAACAGCCCCAAATGAGCGTAGATGGGAGACTTTGGTTTATCCAGGCTCTGCCACCAACGGGTGATTTGGGACAAGGCTTTTATCTTCTTCACGATCAATAGCTTCAACTGTAAATTGTAGCATTAATCCGAGTGATCTCCAAGCCCTTAAGCATTAAAGTTAGCTGACAAATTCTAAAAATTTTGAATCCATAATGTCTTGTCTCCTCCATTTCAGATAGGGCCCACAGGGAAAATTACCATCAAAGTTAGAAGTTTGTTCCATGATTGCGCATTTTGAGATTTTCTACGCTTCTTTGAAAGGTTGTATAACTGTTTCAAGACATTAACATTTAAGGTTAAGTATGTAGGTCATTTCCCCAAAGGACTAATAGACTTGAGGGCACACACCCCAAATTATATTTCTTTGATGCTATTGTTGGCCCCAGCACAGTGTATAATGCAACGATTAGCTCACTGATGTGGATTTATACTCAATGAATAAAACAACATCTGTGATTAGCAGGGATGGGAATCCTATGCTTTTGTTTTAATATGAATAGATTTTCTTAAAACACATGAGCAAACCCATGTATCACATGAGAAAAAAATGTGAAGGCTGAACATAGAGAAGCAATTTAGAGCAATGTTAATCTTATAAATCCTAAAGGAGTCTATACATTTTAGTAGAGATTAGTATAAAACCTGTACTGACTATACTTTTAAAAAATCTACTAATGCCTTTATGAGGGGAACGAAGATAAAGTACCAATACATACAGAACTTCTCTACATTTATACCTTATGTAATCCTCATGATAATTCTAAGAGTCAAGTGAATACAAAATTATGGTTTACATTTTACAGAGGAAGAAATTGTAGCTAAGAGAAGTTGAGCATGTTATTCAAGGTCACACAGCTAGCACATAATAGAACTGAACCCAGGGTTTCTAAGACCAGACTTTCTGCTTAAAGAGAGTGCTTTCCAGAAATGGGTGCATATGTGCGTGTGTGCGCGTGAGAAAGAGAGAGAGAGAGAGATTGGTAGAGAAGATGGGAAAGTGGAGAGATCATATTTTTCTGGAGGTAGGGGAGAGGATGGGCATTTATAATTTTTTATTATTACAGCTATTATTTATTGAGATTTACAGTGTTTGAGGTACCGGATTAGCATCTTGCATGCATTGACTCCTTTAATTTTTCTAACAACCTTATGAGCTAAATAATATTGTCTCTTTTACTGAAACCAAGGGGCTTCAAAAAGAGAAGTTATCTTATCTCACAGGAAATGGCGAGGCAAGGATTCACCCTGATACCAACTCCTGAGCTCAAGAAGAACCTGTGTTTTAGGAGTTTCGATTGCTAAAAACCTAGGATGAATCAGTAATGAAATTTGGTTCAAAGAAATGAAAGGACCTCAGTCTGTGTGACCAGAAATCCAGAGCAGTGGGTGTTCCGGCTCTCCTGTGTGCTGATGGGATCAGGTCTGGGCACCGCGTACACGTACGAGGACATGGGCACTAACCCTAAGATGAAAGCCAGGAGCATAGCTGCGGATTGTCCAAGATGAGATGTTCAGAAGGGAGTTGTACTTGTCTCCTCTAGTCTCTGTTCCCACCTTGTGATGCTTCAGAGTCCTAAGACCAAGCACAATATGTGGGGCAATGTGATGTAGTGAAAACAGCAAGGGATTTGGAGTCAGACTGACATAATTTCATGGCCTTGACTCTGATCATCTCTTCCCAACTAAATGACCTTTGGTATATTCCTTAACTTCTCTGATCCTCAGCTTTCCTCGTTAAAAAATGAGGAGAATCAGGCCTACCTTGCAGCATTGCTGTGAAAACTAATTGACATAGTGTGTGTTTAATAATCATCCTGTTTCCTAGCCACATACAAATAAAGACTGAGAATGAGTTTAATCTCTGCCCGATAATCTAATGAAGTTCTTAGAAGAATAATTTCATATCTTCAGCAAGGTCTTTGTGTGGCTCAAGTGGTAACCTCTGAGGGTTTAGCCAGCTTTTTAAATAGTGGTAGGTGGGAGAGAATCATAAGCGTCCAACCTTTTTCCTTTTCTGCAGCATATTGGAAGAAGAGTTTTCTTGGGCCATACATTAAATACAAAAACACTAATGAAAGTTGATGAGCAAAAAATGTTTGTGATACTTGACCCCACAGATAAGCAAAACAGTCCTCAAATAATCTGCAGGCAGGGCCTGTGGGTCATAGGTTGAACAACTTGGGAGCCTTAGTGGATTTGTCTGTCTCATAAACCAAGAATAATGTGAGGTCTCAGACAATCTGGAAGTGAAGGCTTGAAGAGTTAAAATAGTAGGTGCTACGGTCTGAATGTGTGTGTCCCTTAAACTCCCAAATTCATGTTGTGAGTTAGTTTCCAACACTAATGTTGAAAGGTAGGGACTTTTGGAGATGATTAGGTCATGAAGGCGCAGTCCTCAGGAATGGGATTAGTGGCCTTATAAAGAGGCCTAAGGGAGCTCATTCATCCCTTCCATCATGTGAAGACACATTGAAGGTGCTGTGTATGAAACAGAGAATTCTTACCAGACACTTGCTAATTCTTTGATCTTGGACTTCCCAGCCTCTAGAACTGTGAGCAATAAATTTCTATTATTTATACAATACCAGCCTAAGGTGTTTTGTTCTAGCATCTCTGAATGGACTAAGAAAGAAGAGAAAAGGAAGAGAAGGGAAAATTAAAGATTTCAACAGGAGGCCAGATACTAAAATGTGGACCTGGTCAAAGGCCTTATAAAGAATAGGGATGACTGATACTGAATTTGAAATTGGTTGGGTTTTTGTAATATAAACCCTTCTTTTCAGCAAAGGTTTAGTAAATGTTACTACACACATGAATGCCTTAACAAGTTTTGTGTAGATGCTAATTTGTGAGAGATGCATTATGGAGAACAGCAAAACAATCCCCTTACAGAATAATTCTGAAGAAGCTAGTGTTAGGACCTTGAACTAATCAAGAACTATAGGCACCCTTCAGAATTCACAGAACTTGTGGACAGATTATTAGGTTTAATATAATCCATGGAAAAGGAGGTCTAAACCACTTATTATCTCCCTCTGAGGCTCCAGCTGATGTCTGAATTTCAGATGTAAAGAACTTAGCATAAAGCAGGTACTTTGAAAAGCAGTAATTTTAAAAACTGCATTTAGTTAATCTTTATATGGCTTTTCTGTCTGCCAGGAACTCTTCTAAGTACTTTACATATATAGCACTTTTAATGCTCATTATATCTCTTTATATACTATTATTACCCTATTCAAAGGATGCACACACACTCAGTCACAGAGTAGGTGTCACAGTGGTGAAGCCAGAATTCAAAAACTGGCAAATCTATGCCCTAACTATTAACAATTCTGGTCTCTGTGACTGCAACTGGCATTACTTTGCACTGCTAAGCAGAAGCAAGGCTCTCCCTCTCCTCTGGGTGAAGCACAAGTCTAAGTTCATTGACCATTGATGATGGAAGAGGTTCCCCAGACCAGAATGTTAGGGGAGGTGGGAGAGTGGAAAAGTAGATTCTGGTTTGGAGGCGTTCTGCCCACAGATGGTGGGGTATGTCTGTGGTCAAGGAAGATCCCCCTCTGCCCTCATTTGTTCCCCATGCTAGAAATTCTCTCAAAGGGACAACGGTGTGCAAAAAGTGATTGCTTTCCTGGCTGAGATGTTCTGACGGGGATAAAAGTAAACAGATATCTGAGGGAAGGATACTTAGCATGGCTGGAGGGCAGTCCGGGGGTTTAAGGGAACACTTTAGGGGGTGCTACAGGAGATGACAGCTGCAGGGGAGCAGTATTGTCACCAAGGACATGGGGTCTCCTGAAGCCAAGGGAGGCAGAAGCTTAGTTACTGGTAGGACTGTGCTTCTCTTCCCCAATTGTAGCCACCCACCCTCACTCCAGGTCCCCCAACTGACCTCAGATGGGCTCTTCAGGCCTCTGAGAGATGTCAAGGGCCATGGAAATGGCTTGGAGAGAAAAACATTATTGAAGCTTAGGGGATGCGTGGCAGAGATGGGTCCTCCAAAATCCCTGTGTGAGAACTGTGGCCCTAGATTGATGTTCATTGGAAGACCCAGAGAAACGTAGTGTGGAAAAAGCGTACTACCATATTCAAATTTGGATACTGTTCTTAATTAATTTCTCTAAGCCTCCCTTTTCACAAGTTTAAAATGAGGATAATGACACTTATCTCATAGGGTTATTTATAAGATTAAATAAGGTAATGCGGGTGAGCATGCTTCAAAACTAAAAAGGCATTACAGAAATGTTATTTGCATTGCTGAGAAAAATGATGTTCAGAACATTGTTCCAAATCAGTCAACTCAATTCCCAGCTACATTTGGAGGTAGAAATCCAACCCCACCCCCAAAGAGAAATCTGTGTCCTCTCATCAAAACACAAAAGAAGAACACTTTAATTTGTCGTTAGTTTGCATCAGCTTATCACTATCATATATCCATAATTTGTTGTACTGGGATCTTTCTGCTGTGCTACAAAACACAGAGAGAGCTGAGAAGAGCCAGCTGGCTGCTGGGGAAAGTGCTTTCTCATCTTTTAAAATATCCTCCTCATCCATCAAAGGATTTACCAATGATTGGATGCTTTTCTCGTGAGCTCCCTCTTTTCTTCCCCTGGCCTGTCTCTCTGTCCTCAAATTGTAAATAATTTCCCAGATATAGATTGCCTTCTCTTGGGCCGTTTTCCACTCACCCCATCAACTCTGTTTTAAGTACTGATACATTTTTCCTCTCTCTTTCTGGCATCCCCAAGCTCTCAAATAAAGATATTTAATAGCCATTCCCACTCTATAGCAAGAAATCAATATACCAAAGGAAAATATAGATTTCGGGGGGTGGAACAAAAAGGTTCTAGGAAGCAGAACATCTGTCACCTTCATAAATTGTGCCAAAGCTTCTCATAAACGAGACAGTAAGAGTTCATTGGCGTTTTCCCTTTGATCTTTTTCACTCCATAAACATCAAAGGCAAAACGCTATGACGATTTGTTTTTTCATTTGCGAGATTCAGAGTTACCAAAGACGTTTATGAGAAATATAGGAATTTAAAAATCTACAACTGGGAAACATCAGCCATGAACACAGTGGTATCAAAATGCAAGGTAATTATAACCAGTGTGTAAAGACCATGGGCCTGAGGAGGAGAGATTATCTTCTTAAAATGTAAAGTTGATATAAATCAAGACTATAAACTGATAAACCCACGAAGCAATAAAAGTAGGTTATTTTGTTCTTGAACCTGCTGCTGCTTTGACTTCTATCAACTCCATTCTTCCCTCCCTAACCAGATTTAATAATAGCTTTGATTATTGAACATTTATTTTGCCATGAGCATTGGGCTAACATATCCTGTACTTTTATCTCTTTTAATCCTCATAATATTGGGGAAGTACCAGCCTTGAAAATGAGGAAGTGGAGGCGAGAGGCTGTTAGCCACTTTGCCCAACATCCCCATGCTGTTTCGTGAACTCAGCTTGCCTGACTCCAAGGCATTATTTAGAGTTCCTTCTCACATTGCTGACATTTTATTATCACTCAAATTTCCCCTCCATATTTGGTTTCTGTACTCCTGCCTCCAATAAATCAGTTTTATAAACTTTGCTTTCTTGAACAAAACCAATAGTTGTAATTATAAAACCAACAATAATGTCAGTTATCATTTGGGGGCGGGGGTTGCCTCTGGTACACCTGTCCCTGGGCTGGACTCTCACAAACGTGGTTAAATTCTGGTCTGAAGAATCCCACACTCACATCCCTTCTTTGTTACCATATGTTAGGAAATCAGGAGAGTATGTGGAGGAGGGGTATTGGGCTGAGATTCAAAAGTCCTGGAATTCCTTACTTGCAAAATTAAAATTGCCACTTTCTGTTTACTTCACAGAGTAATTGTGAGGATCAAATCAGATAATGCATGTGATGGTGCTTTGGAAACTGGCACAGCGTCTACAAGGACATTGTAAGCTATGTCAGTGTTCAGTGTGTGAGCCTGCCAAGTCATCATCTCTGAAGCTTAGTTTCATCACCCGAGGTGGGAATCATGGTTCCCACCACTCAAGGATGTTGTGAGGATTAAGGGCTGCCTGGTACAGGGTAGCTGAATCTGTGTTTCACTGATACAATTTTCAGTTTGTTTTCAAGACTGCATTCTTTCTGAGTGCCTTTCTTTCTCCTCCTGCTCCTTGTTCTCCTTTGCTGGCAAATTCTTCTACATTCATCCCTGAGTAAGTCTGAGGGCTCAGCTGCTCTCTAGCCTGCTCCTGCATCCACTTCCTTGGGGAGCTCACCGCACACAGAACCCCGACCATTGCTTCAGCTAGAACACTCTAGAATACTCCCACATACCTAGTCTGTGCCACCAACTCCCCAATTTCTAACCTTTCTAAGATCTTTTAGCCTTGTGCTGAGGACCTTGTTAAAATCCAGCTTCTGATTTAGCAGGGCTAGGGTCGCGCCTGATTTTTACATTTCTAACCAGCTTCCAGGTGGCGTTGATGCTGCTGGTCCATGGACCACACTTTGAGAAGTCAGAATCTAGCCTACGTCGACCCCTGAAATCACGTGACGAGCATCACTCTGATCCAGAGCTTCCCAGGTTTTTTTCATAGGGCTTTAATGACTTTCTGGCCCCTATGTGACCAGAAGCTACCACCTGCCTCCTAATCCTACCCCTTTCTCAATGGCAATAGAGGCTCCTCTGCCCCTATTTTTAGCACCTGGATGCCAGGAACAAACAAAATATTCTAGCCTTCATTCCAGCTAGGAGTAGCCATGTGACTCAGGTGTGGCAGGCAGAGCAACCGTGAGCTCCAGGCTTCTTTCACGTGAGAGAGACATACGAGGCAGGCTTTCTTTGAGATTTGGGGCTCTCCATTTCTCACAGTTTAATCCTAACTCATACATGTTGCTCACGGCCCAACTCCCCTCCACGCCTGTGTCCAGCAGAGGCAGCTCTCTGCAGGGTATGGTAATTACAGCACTCCCCCAGTCTGTACGTGAGCCATTTCCCCAGCCTGGGGATTTTATCATTTTCTATTTTCCACTAAACCCTTTTCTCCTCCCAAACGCTATGTCAATTTTCTTCAAGGAATCACTTGGAAGCCTGGTTTACAATTCAGACTAGAGTCTCCTAGGCCCAGGAGGGGCCCCAGGAATCTGTATTTTAACATATATCTTGAATGACTTTGATGCAGGTGACTTGTGGATCAAATATTGAAAAAAACACTACTCAAAGCTTTTTGTTTGTTTGCTTTTTTGCTAATTTATAAAATTATGAACTTTTGATCACATAGAAAAACAAGTGAACAGGACAGCAAATACCTCAGTACCTAGCACCTAGCTTTGTCGAATTTTACTTATATTAACTATTGTAAGATGTTCCACACTCCATGAATCATCCAAAATTTATCTGTTCTTCTTTTGATGGATGTTTACTTCCCCCCCCCCACATTTTGGCCATTAAAAATAATTCTGATAGGGCGGCGCCTGTGATTCATCGAGTAGGGCACCAGCCCCATATACCTGGCGTTGGCCGAAGTGCAAAACAGAAAAATAGCCTAAGCCTAAGAGCTGGAGGTTGTTGTGAGCTGTGTGACACCACGGCACTCTACTGAGGGCGATAAAGTGAGACTCTGTCTCTACAAAAAATAAAAAATAAAAAAAATAATTCTGATATAAATTTCTAGAGTGTAGCTCATTGTGCACGGTTGGGAGAATTTTATTTTATTTTATTTTATTTATTTATTTTCGAGACAGAATCTCACTCTCTGTCATGCTGGGTTCAGTGCCTTGGCATCATCGTAGCTCACAGCAACTTCAGACTCTCGGGCTCAAGAGATCCCCTTGCCTCAGCCTCCCAAGTAGCTGGGACTACAGGTGCCTGCTACAATTCCTGGCTAATTTCTCTATTTTTAGTAGAGACTGGGTCTTGCTCTTCCTCAGGCTTGTCTCAAACTCCTGAGTGCAAGTAATCTGCCAGTCATGGCCTCTCAGAGTGCTAGGATTATAGCCATGAGCCACTGCGCCCGGCAATACATTCTCCATAAAGTTTACCACCTTCATCCCAATTACACAAGGCACTTCATATATATGATTTCCACTTTGAAATCTTTTAACAACCTTGAGAGAGGACATAGACACAGAAAAAACTTATTATCCCTATTTCAGGAAAGTAAACAGAGGCTAAAAAATATAATATAGATTGCTCAAAGTCTTTTAGCAAGAAAATGGAAGAAGCAGAACCTGAAGTCAGGATTATGGGGTCTGAGTCCTTTGCTTCCAGCCACAGCCCTTCTTCCTCCACTTGGTCACAACCCAGCATATTTTTTCTTGTCCCATGAATTCATGTGTCTCTGTAATTCACACTGAAACAACTGTAGATGTTGCCAGTTGCCTACCTACTATTCATTTGTCCTTTCCTCATTGTTGCCAGAGAATTAGTTTTGTTCAGGACATCAACATGCCTAGTTTTGTTTTATTTTGTCTTAAAGAAACAAATTGCGTCACATCTCCCATGCTGCTGGGCAGGGGTGGGCATAGGGTGCAGGGCCTTGTAACTCAGCTCGGCCACTGAAGCTCTGTGGAAGTCTCCTGGGGAGATGGCCACAACTCTTGCTTTCCTGATATCTGGGCTGTGGTTTCCCTTCTTAGCATTTTTCTTCTTTTTGTCTGAAACAAAGAGGGGAGGTGGGAGGTAGAGCCCCCACATTGAATCCGGAAGCTGAGGCCACATGTGGAGTCTGCTAAAGCAAAAAGTCACGATGTATTAGTTTGCTTTGGCTGCTTTAATAAAATACCACAGGGTGGGTGGCGCCTGTGGCTCAAAGGAGTAGGGCGCTGGCCCCGTATACTGGAAGTGGCGGGTTCAAACCTGGCCCTGGCCAAAAACTGCAAAAAAAAAAATAATAATACTAATTAAAAAAAATAAAAAATAAAATAAAATACCACAAGCTGGGTGGCTTAAACACCTACAGTTCTGAAGGCTGGAAGTTGCAGTTGAGATGAGGGCACGTGTGGTTCCTTTGGAGGCCCCGTGGCATTGGCTCGCAGGTGGCCATCTTTCACAACGTCGTCCTCACGCGATCTTTCCTCTGGAGTCTGTGTCCAGGTTTCCTGTTCTTACAGGGATGCCAGTCAGCCTGGACTATGGCCCACCCCCACAGCCTCATTTTAACTTAATTACTGCTTTAAAGGCTCTATGTCTAAATCCCATCACTTTCTGAAGTCCTGGTTTAGTTTCAACATGTGAGTTTGGAGGAGTTTGGGGCACAATCCAGCCCATCACACAGCGAGAACATGAGGACCTGATGGCAACACTGAAGCCTCCACACCATCCCACCTCTAAGGCTCTGGTTCCATGAAAGCAAGAGGCTTGCATTCGGCTAAGGCTTTATGATCAGGTTTTTATTCAGGGCAGACAAATACAGTTCTTAACCCATATGAAGAATTTCACTTCATGGATCTATCTTGGTTTGCCTCTATCTTTCTTTGAGCCCTTTATGGACTGGGGCTTTGTGTTTCATTAGAACAGGCTCCTAGACTGTGCTGGTTTGTATATTGGTGATGATAGGTAAGTAATTTGGCCAATTAATTAACTAAAATTTGGCCTTTAAAATGGTAATTTCAGGCAATTTGAGACCATCTCACATCTATTGAGTTGAATGACTGAATCTTAGACACAAGAGAATCTAATTTTTACTCTAATCTGACTTTCAAAAAGTTTCTGTGGTAAAGAATGCAAGTGATTTGTCATATGTTAAATACTGATTTAAATATTTGTCTTCATAAACTTTGATCTCTATGTACTTCATAGAGAGTACCCTTGAGACAGGGTCTTTCTCTATTGCCCTGGCTACACGACAGTGGCATCACCATAGCTTACTGCAATCTTGAATTTGAACTCCTGGGCTCAAGTCATCCTCACGCCTCAGCTTCTTGAGTAACTGGGACATGGCCACCACACCTGGCTAATTTTTCTGTTTTTCATAGAGATGAATTCTTTGCTCAGCCTTGTCTGGAACTCCTATCCTCAAGCAATCTTCTCCTTCCTCAGCCTCCCAAAGTACTAAGGTTACAGGTATGAGCCACCACATCTGGCTCCTATTTAAGTTTTAAATAGTAGCATGAGCCCTAACATTGAACGTAAGATCTAATACAATCATTGCTTATTTCTTTGAAATCAGGATTCATTTCTAAGCCTAGAAATTCAAATAATACAGAAAGACATTTTGAGTGTTCTGCTGAAATGTATCTGAAGAAACTACTATTTTGAATATGTGCATTTTTGTTTATTGACATTTCATTTGGATCAGCATTTTCCTGGTAAGTGTAGACTTATTTTTATGCTTGGCTTCAGTACTGCTGAGCTACCTCATAGGGCTTTCCAGAAATACTAGTGAATATGATTGTCATGCATTTTATAAAGTACTACCATAATCTACAAAACAATAATATGGTACCATTTAGGCTAAAACATGCTGTCCTCTGCAACCCTGGAAGAGGCATTGAAGTATTATACAAATAGTCATCTAATTATGTTCAATGTACAACCAAAGCGAAAAGTCTGGATTTGTGTTTTAGAGGCAACATTAGATAATAATTTTAATTTCTCACTTTTAATTATTCTATTTAGTATTTTGATATAATTTTATCCTTAATTTAAATAGCAATTCATTTGCAAGTGTCAGGTTCATACTTAAGAGTACAGTCATTCATATAGAATTAACTATACTATTATAAATAAATAGTTTAAATATAGTATTAACAGTTTATAGATGGGCTGTTACTTATGAAGACATCTGGAAAAACCATTAAAATTTATCTTTAAAAATCAGATCTCAGGTATCACCATACCAGATTTTAGGCTGTATTACAAGGCCATAGAGGTCAAGACAGCCTGGTACTGGCACAAAAATAGAGACATAGATACTTGGAATCGTATAGAAAACCTGGAAATGAAACCAACTACTTACAGCTATCTAATCTTCAATAAACCAAACAAAAGTGTTCACTGGGGGAAAGACTCCCTATTCAATAAATGGTGCTGGGAGAATTGGATATCCGTATGTAAAAGACTGAAACTGGATGCGCACCTTTCTCCCCTCACAAAGATTGATTCGAGATGGATAAAGGTTTTAAATTTAAGGCATGAGACGATAAAAATCCTCAAAGAATTGGAAAAACATTGGAAGATATTGGCCTGGGGAAAGACTTTATGAGGAAGACTGCCATGGCAATAGCAACAACTGCAACAATAAACAAATGGGACTTAATTAAACTGAAAAGCTTCTGTACAGCCAAG
>CAUYRH010074176.1:0-14877 GCA_963574655.1 Perodicticus potto
TGTGGGGTGGAGGGGGACTGAAACACAAGCTGTAATTCTGTGATTAGTATTATTGCTTTCATCATGGATTTGTCTCATGCAGTACACACACTTCTCAATGTACAGTCAAAATGATGTCAAAATTGTGGTATATGTACACTACGGAATATTATGCAGCCTTAAAGAAAGATGGAGACTTTACCTCTTTCGTGTTTACATGGATGGAGCTGGAACATATTCTTCTTAGCAAAGTATCTCAAGAATGGAAGAAAAAGTATCCAATGTACTCAGCCCTACTATGAAACCTATATGAAACCATATGAAAGCTATAATCCTATATGAAACCTATGAAACCATATGAAAGCTATAACCCAATTATAGCCCAAGAATATGGGGAAAGGAGAGAGGGAGGGGAGGGGAGGGGGGAGTATGGGTGGAGGGAGGGTAATTGCTGGGACCACACCTATGGTGCATTTTACAAGGGTACATGTGAAATTTGCTAAATGTAGAATACAAATGTCTTAACACAATAACTAAGAAAATGCCGTGAAGGCAATGTTCACTAGTTTGAAGAAAATATTTCAAATTGTATATAAAACTAGCACATTGTACCCCATGATTGCATTAATGTACACAGCTATGATTTAATTAAAAAGACAAGGTGTCAATGGAAGCATTGCTAACACATTAAAATTGTCACCATTCTCCAGCCATACAGGGCTAACGCTGTGACACGTATTTCCTGTATGTTTTCTCTAACGCAGGGCCCCTTCTACTTCCTACTTCACATCTACAAACCCCACAGTCTGGCAGCCCCATCTGAACAATATGAAAACTCTACATGTGTTATTAGCAACTCCAGCTGATGACTCACTTTTCACAAATCTGGGCCAAAACTTACCAATAAGGAAATTGAATTTTATTGTCCTCTATACCTTTCCTTGAGTTAAACAAAAAAATAAAACAAAACAAAATTTAAAAAAAATCCAGCGGGTGCTCCAGCATGTGAGGGCTGCCCGGCTGATCTGGAGAGTAGCATTACTGGACAGGCTAAGGATGTGACAGTGGAGAAAGGGACCACCCCAGTCTAAATCCGGACTTCCACTTACTTTCTAAAAGTATATTGAATATAAGAACAGTTTTTGTTGTTGTTGTTTGTTTTTGGGAACAGAATCTCACTCTGTTGTCCTGATGTCATAGTTCACAACAACCTCAAACTTCTGGGCTCAAGCAATCCTCCTACCTCAGCCTCCTGAGTAGCCGGGACTATAGGCGCCTGTACAACACCCGGCTAGTTTTCTATTTTTAGTAGAGATGGGGTCTCACTCTTGCTCAGGCTGGTCTCAAACTCCTGAGCTCAAGCAATCCACCCGCCTCAGCTTCCCAGAGTGCTGCACATAATTCTAAAATAGTAAAACATCCATTTATCACCGCCACATGAGAGTAACATTTTTCCACATACACAAAAAGATATATTAGTGGATGCTAAAAGTGAAATTAGTAAATTCTTCTAAATTCAGAACATGAAATCAATAATTTACTTTAAGTCTAACTATAATCATAGCTGTTAGTAGGCCGTGCACCCAATATAACTTTGTTTGGCAAGAATATTAAGAGTTCTTTCAGTGCAAACAATTATTTAATGAAGGCTTCATTAAATAGGATCACAGCCAGTTTAGGGAATTTATTAAAGTGGTATTTGTATAGGCTTTCTTATGTTTTCTTTTTTTTTTTTTTTTTTTTTCCCATTTCATCTTTGTAACAAGAAGCTAGGTAGGGCAAATATCATTAGCTCTGTTTTTTGTTTTGCTTTCTTTTTTGAGGAGAGAACTCAGGTTAAGAGAGGCAAACTAATTTGCTCACGGTTATACCACCAGTTAGAAAGTTTCAGAACTTGACCCTGGGGGGTCCTGCTGGCAAGTTGGGTGGCACAAATGACAGCTGTGTACAGAGGTCTATGTTTAAAGTCTTCTGCACGACTCTAAAATTACAAGACAACAAATTTGTTTCAAGCTTGCATGGAGAAAATCAGGGAAGTTCCTTTATCTCAGCCCTGTTTTGTTATTCTATTCCATCTGTTTCTGACAGATACTACACGTGGAGTCAAACTGCTACTTCACATATCAGCCTAATCACAAACCTCACCTAGCTTTCTCATTTTCCATTTTATTTCCTACTGTATAATTTTGTAGACAGAAAGCCAAAATAAAAGTATAAGTTACTGCTGAAGTTATTCTCATAAATTCTTGTTTGCAGATCAAGTAGTGAACAGTACCTCCGCCAGACAGAGTCAGGAAAAGGCAAAAAGAATTGACACATCAATGGTATCTTGAAACTTTTCTAGCACTTTCTGACAACTAACTAGCTGTCTACTGATGATAAACTGAGACAATTTCCTTTTTAGAAATATGTAGTGCCACCCATTTTAAACTTTCAAGTTCATAGACTCTCCTCTTGTGTAAATATTTCTTTAAACTGCTATTTCATCAATAGCTATACATGATGGGATGTTTAAAACTACTGCTCATTCGTGTTAGACAAGTGACTGTTGATGTTACCACATAAGCCATATTAGCTGATTTCTGTATTGGCTTAGTTGGCTTGGTTGACTAGGTTTGAATAGGAAGGAAGACTTTGGGCTCGGCGCCTGTGGCTCAACGGGCTAAGGTGCCAGCCACGTACACCTGAGCTGGTGGGTTCGAATCCAGCCCGGGCCCGCCAAACAACAATGACGGCTGCGACCAAAAAATGGCTGGGCGTTGTGGCGGGCGCCTGTAGGCCCAGCTACTTGGGAGGCAGAGGCAGGAGACTCGCTCGAGCCCAGGAATTGGAGGTTGCTGTGAGCTCTGATGCCATTGCACTCTATCTGGGGTGACAGCTTGAGGCTCTGTCTCAAAAAAAAAGAAAAAAAAGGAAGGAAGACTTTGATTTGAGTTTCTCATTTACATTTTTAAGCTATGTGGCTTCTGATTTAATCATCTTACCACCCCAGTTTCCTTATCTTTAAAATGAAGATAACCATTCTGGCCTGACAAAGAATGAGGCTGACATTAGCCTATGTCAAAAAAATTGTACATAATGAAAAATACAGATGGTATTTGTTGTTATTGTTAAACCCTACATGAAGGGTGATGACATCTACCTTGTCATCTTCAAAATGCAAAGGCTCCAGCTGAATAAATTGATAATATAAGCATAACCACACTCCGAGCAGACATGGGCACTGTATTAATAGTCTCTATTCCAAATCAAGATATGCACGTGTAAATAGAAATTTCAGCAAAGGGTAATTTGGTATTTTTTTCTTTTTTAAAGAATCACTCTCCCTGTGCTGGACAACAGCACATTTTCAAATGTATGTTTTACTAATTCTACAGGAAAAGGTCACTGGGTCTAAGACACACTGGGACGTATGGGATTCACAGGCTTGTTAGCTACTGTTAAGGCTCAGTGGGGGTTAGAGGTGTAGGGAAGGAACGGCAGGCTGATTAGGTCAGGGATCTTGATAGAGTGTATGCGTTTACATATCCCAACTTAGGCTTTGTCCTTGTAAAAAAACACTGAAGGAGAAACATGTTATCTTGTGAAATGGAAACATTCGATTTTAGCTGTAAGTCTTGCTCTAGCTTTTCTTACTGAGATCTCACTTTATGTGCGAGGTCAGACAATTAAGTTCACGAACTTGTTCTAGAAAAAGTGCTACAGACCTCATTGCCGAACATCGCTATGGTCACCTTCAAAGTATTCCCTTTGGCCAACTAGTGACTATAGCGATATTTAGCAATGGCGTATGCAGCACTTTTCTTAGAATGAGTTCATGAACTTGTCACACCTCGTATGTGAGTGATTCTGTCTTGGTTACTTGCTAGAATCACCTGGGAAGATTTTATGAGCAACCCAGAGATTTAGATGCAATAATACTTGGTAGAATGTTCTAATATGCAGCCAGGATTGAGATGCAATAATACTTGGTAGAATATTCTAATATGCAGCCAGGATTGAGAAGCCCCCAAGGTGGACCAAGAGGACAGCTCCACCTCTTTGATTAGGAACAAGTATGCACAAGCTTAGAACTGGAGCTTGGTTAGAGAAGACAGCAGCTTGAATAGCGTCAGGGTATATCTCTATGAAGACATAGCTCAGATATTGCCTTTCTTCTCTCTGAATTTTTGTTTGAAAATGTGAATTAATTCTGGTTCCAATAAACTTGGAATTGGGAGCTGAGAGTGTATTTTTAGAATAAATATCCCAACACTCATTTTTACAAACAATACCTTATTCTTTCCTTCTATTATTGCTATGCGCTGAGTGATGCTCTCAATTCTGTTTCCTATGTTGCTGCCAGGACCCAGGATAAAGGGCTCTTCATTGTTGGAACAAAAGTCATACCTATTAAAAAACAAAAAAAGTCAACACAATATTGGTTAGCAGCATGGTCCAGCCAATGCCAAAGGGTGACAGGTGAAATGAAAACCATTGTGGATAAGTCTCCAGATAACAAAGTCAGAAAGTTTATGTGAATCTTCTTTGCCTTAGTTTCCCCCCCCCATATTCATGGATAAAATGCATAAATTAGAAAGTTAAATATCTATGTTTTAATTAGTTTCTAGTAAAAGTAACAGGCAAACACAGGAAAATAAATGAAATTATGTTAATGAATGGAAACCTTTAGGAAATGACATCATTTCACATTTACAGAAGGCTAGCTTTTAATCAGAATACTCAATTGCATTGCTAATTTTTCCCAGGGCTAATTAAGTACATATGGAAACAACAGCATGAAGCACTTATTAAATTCAGCCTATTTCTGTTCACATTTTGGGATATCATGGCAAACTCTTTAACTTCTCGGGCCTTGAGTGTTTACTTAAAAAACGGCATTTTGATGTTGTTTATCTCCATAAAATCGCTCTCTTTCTTTTCATTTGAAACAGTGAATCATTTTGCATTCTGGACTAGAAATTTGGGTGGGCAGAGAGCTTGTTGTCTAATTTGTACATGGCTCGGGAAGATTCTGGAGATTTTCAAAGCAAGAGGAATTTTGAAGCTTAATTTTTAGAAAGAATGAGTGGTTGATGTTAAGTAGGCAAGAGCAGGAATGACTTAGGGAAGAAGAAAGTGAGAGGAAAAAGTAAGTGTGAAAGAAACATTTTAACCCTTACTGATTAGTAGAAAGAACGGAACTAAATAAAAGGGATTGTGGTCAGAAGATGTTCTGGTGTTATTTCTTTCTGGTCCTTGAGCCAAAAAAAGAAGTCCAGAATGTTAACCTTTCAAGTCTGCTGGGTTAGGCTCTTCTCCATGCCCTGTTATGTCCAACCACAGGGCACCCACCACCCTTTGAGTGTTGACTTAATGCACTGGGCCAACAGCTATAGGAGGACATTGCTAAGCAAGGGACTAGCATGTAATTGGCTGTCCATAAACATTTGTACATGCAGAGACAGGCACCAGGTATCTGATATATTGTTTCTACTAAGAGTTTTCATTTAAGTGTTTTAGTTGTTGTTGTTGTTTGTTTTTTTTAGACAGAGTCTCACTCTGCTGCCCTCAGTAGAGTGCTGCGGGATCAGCACAACTCACAGCAAACTCAAACTCTCGGGCTCAAGTGATCCTCTTGCCTTGGCCTCCCAACTAGCTGGAATTACAGGTACCTGCTATAACACCCAGCAAGTTTTTTTCTATTTTTAGTACAGGCAGAGTCTGGCTTTTGCTCAGGTTGTTCTTGAACTCCTGAGCTCAAGCAATCCACTTGCCTTGGCCTCCCAGAGTGCTAGGATTACAGGCGTGAGCGACCACTCCTGGCCTGTTATAACTGATTATTATTTTCACACATCCTGACAAGAGAGTGTAGTGTGATAAACCCCCATACACCCCTTATGCAGATTTCACAATTATCAAGATTTCACCACATCTACTTCATCTATCCCTTATTTTTTTCTTACTTTTTCTTTTGTGAAGTATTTTAAAACAATTCACAGACATACTTAAATATTTCTTTAAAATATGCACATGTTCTAATGTAACCACAGTGCTTCATTTATACCTAACAGAATTAGTAATAATTCCATTCTACCCAGACCATATGTCAGATTTCCCCAAATGTTTTTTAAAATATCTGTTTTTACAGTTAGGTTATAAGATTTTTTTAATAAAAGAATCAATAAGAGGTGACCTTTAAGATGTGAACGTTTTAAACCTTACTGATTAGTAGAAATAACTGAACCAAAGAAGAAATTATACACTTTCTTCTTTATAGGAAATATTTTAATGATGAAGTTTTAAAATCATTACATAAAAGTCATTTGGCATTGTTTTTCATTATCAGTATTCTCCATTTTCTAGAGAATAACGTACATAACTTAAACTTCTATTTGACTTTCTTTCACACACTGAGTACATGTGTGAATATAGGAAATACATATCTGTACACATGACTGTGCCTAGATTAGATGTGTGTTTGGCTACTTGGGATTGGGACATCAAACATCTGAAGTCCTCAAAGCGAAAAGGTAAGAGAAGCCTTAGTCAAAGATCTTAATTTCATAACCTTGGCCTTCAGGAAATGCAAAGAAATACATTAGAGCGACGCAAGTCGAGGTGTTTCCCGAGGGAAATATGGTCTGCTGAGTTCACTTGGGGCTGTTGACCTCGACACCCCCATCAACCCCAGTGCCCCACTCCCCGCCTATGACTCTAAGGGCAGTTACTAACTGTGTAAGTCCCAGCATGGAAACTACAGGCCAGACAGACTGCCAGGTCCTCCAAATGAACAGGACAGATTCTGTGGCTATTTTCTAATTTGGGGGCTGTTATTTTTCCCTCTTTGTAATTGGAACCATAAAAATAGAATGTCACTTAGGAGCTTTACTATAACAGCACTTGAAAAAAAAAGATATGGGGGGAGGGGAATGTGCCTAAGCCTTAAGAATACATCAAGCTCTTAAGGAAGGAGATTGTGCCATGTTTGAAGATGCAAAGATAATGACTGTGCTGGGAACCGTCTTGAGGGGGGAGGAAGCCGAACAACAAGAGGAAAGCAGAGTTCGCTCCTGATTTCGCACAGGAAGTCCACAGCACCTCCTGCCAAAGCGAGATAAGAAAGCTCCCATGCACTATTCTGGACAAGGCCACTGTTATCAGCGTTAGCTCGGTGCTGTCCTCTCTCTGCTCCAAGCCTCTGTCCCCTTCCTAATGAGCTTTAGGACTCCTGCAGCCATTTGCATACAGCACGCCAAGTACAATAGCATGGAGGTATTTATAACCAGTGAAAGGAGAAAAAAAATTCTGGGGTAAGAGTGCTCCACATCATCTCTGTCGATTGCTCTGGAGTTGAAATGACTTAGTTTCAGACGCGAGACGGTCATAAATAAATTGAAAGCAAGCAGCCAATTGTGTTTCCAGCGTGTGGAGCCGGGGCCATCCATGTGCCGTGGCAGTCTCTCTCACTCCGAGTGGGAGCCATCTGTGGCGCTGTCCCGTCTGGTGTGAAGTTACAGTCGTCTCCTCTCGACATCATGGGAAACTGCCACGCTCCACGTGTGTAGAAGGCACTACTGACCTACAGGCTGTGGGGTGATTTTCTCGGAGTGATGATGGATTTGCACTGTTCTTGCCACACTCATAAATAGTTGGCTCCTCTTTGGCCAAAGACAGATGAAGGCAGTGTGAGGCCACAGAACAAGACGACCCAACCCAGGGGTCAGACCTACAATGGTGGCAATCCTGACTGCTGACCGAACTGGCATTCAGTTCTGGCTCGTTTCAGAATCTGCGCACTCAACTCTGACATTATATGTTACCCTAAGATCCGTGTACCACCATCATGTGACAAGAAATTATTATACGTGGGTTACTCCTGCGTGTCTTTGTATCTGGGAAGAAAAGCCTTCTTGACATTCGCTACACAAACACCATTGCTACATTGGAAATTTAATATCTTTTAAAAACTTCTCACATGACATGTCAGCTTCTTTCCAGAATTTGGTAAGCATCTCTCATCTTACATAATTGATACATATCAAACACCCAATCTCCAATGACAGTTGACATTAGAATTCACTGCGTCACCCTGTAGTTCCTGAACTCAGCTTGGTTTCCATTTACCCAAACAAGTCTGACACTCAAGAGACACATGCATTGCGCACCCACCCCCAGGTGCCTTTTTGTGTTCACATGTGCTTTTTCTTTTTTTTTGAGACAGAGCCTCAAGCTGTCACCCTGGATAGAGAGCTGTGGCATCACACTCACAGCAACCTCCAATTCCTGGGTTCAAGCGAGTCTCCTGCCTTTGCCTCCCAAGCAGCTGGGACTACAGGCGCACGCCACAACGCCTGGCCATTTTTTGGTTGCAGCCGTCACTGTTGTTTGGTGGGCCCGGGCTGGATTCGAACCCACCAGCTCAGGTGTATGTGGCTGGCGCCTTAGCCTGTTGAGCCACAGGCGCCGAGCCCACATGTGCTTTTTCTTAATTACTATTTTTTTTTAACAGTTATGATTTTGAGATCTTCTTCATTCTTCCTGTTTTCCTTTCCCCTCCTCCCACCTAAACCTTAGAGCCAGTACGTTCTTTTCTTTAGAGGATAGATTATTGCCTCTGGTGGAATCAGAGGAAAGAGTCCAGCTGGGTGAGCTTTCGCCCTGTATTTGAGTTTTCTCTGAAGTGGCTCTCTCATGTGAGAAAATGATACATTCTCTGGAGAATTAGGTGGGACGGTTCAACCCTTCATTTAGCCTTTCTAGAAACTGCCCATCTGTTTAATGCCTGTTCCCGTAGTTATCCAATACAAAAATCTCATTTCATGAATGATTTCCTGCAAGTTTAATAACCACTAAAATTCTACAAGGTCTTCTCTACAACCGCAGTCTAAACAGGAAGAATTTTTATTTTATTTTTTTCTTTAGTATCCCCTTTTGCCCTATGGTAAATGTTATTAAGCTGATTTTTCTTTCAAAATCTATTGCTAATGTTTGACTTTTGGAAACTTATTCTTACTGAGCTACTAAGGCTTGGTCTAGAAGAGATACACATTTTGCCTCAAAATTCACAGTCACAAATCCCTATGTCACGAATCCTTTTCCCAGCAAGGGGACTGAGACTCAGGAAGATCGAATGACTTGCTTACCTGACTTGCTCAGGTTCACAGGGAAAGGACTAGAGCCGAGATTAGAACCCAGACCTTTCTAGCTCTTTCCTAGCTCTACCATCTGGACCAGGGCTTAGTCCATCACTAGGGGTGACCTCTGTTCCCAAAGAACTTCCCTAAATCTTTACTACCCTGGTAAAGGGGGAAATTTGGCTCCGAGTTACAGAGGAAAAATCTGAGAGTGGCAGTGGGCTCCAAATTCATATTGGCATAAAGTCAGACACCAAGAAAAATTAAATTCTCGTTTTCAAGAGGGAGAAAGATGCACCTGAACTTTTGGTGGAGGGGGATAGGCAGAAGGGGCAGGGGAATACTTTCTAATTACATTTTTTGCATAAATTCTAGTTTTAGCCAATAAAAATACTTCAATGCTGAAATTATAAGAACTCTTTGCTTTCTATTGGCTGACAAATTTTACTATTAATGGCTTGGCACCTGTAGCTCAGCAGCTAGGGCACCAGCCACATACACTGGGGCTGGTGGGTTCATACCCGGTCTGGGGCCTGCCAAACAACAAAAAAACAGCCGGGCATTGTGGCAGGTGCCTGTAGTCCCAGCTACTTGGGAGGCTGAGGCAAGAGAATCATTTAAGCCTAAGAGTTTGAGGTTGCTGTGAGCTGTCACTCCATAGCACTCTACTGAAGGTGACATAATGACACTGTTTCAAAAAAAAATTTTTTTTTACCATTAACAAAACCTTAAAACAATCTAGTTTTTATCACAATTTTTTTCTCTTCCTGGCTTTTGCCTGCATGAGCAGTAGGCATGCTTGGGAAGGGAGCTAGCCTTTTCCACTGGGCACTCTGGTATTTTAGAGAGGGTCTCTGGAGCAGGGAGAAGGGTACTGGTGAGATGGATACCCCAACGACCAATGGCTGCCTGTTTGAGCCTAAGAAATAGCCTAGGAATGAGTGTCTATATTAAATTAGGGAGAAAAAAGAGGCTCTGAAAAGTTCTACAAAGTCCCGAGATGGAGAATAATCTCCCACTCTCTATTTTCTTTTCTGGAGGATGAGCTCTGAGGCCATGTGGGAGCTCTGCTTATCTGTTTAATGGGATTTTACTGCACGTGCTAACTGTGATTAGAATCTGTTTGTAAAGAATATCGAATCATTTCAAGTTCGGAAACAAAAGGGCAGAGGAATAATAATGAGCAAATTGAGACGATGAAATGTCTTTTAAAAAAAAATTGGAAGAAGCAAAGACCACCTGGACCCCTGCCAGAGGGCCGGCTGGCTGGGCTGGCTCCTCATCCTGGGCACCAGCCTACTGAGCCTGATGTAAACACTCTTCTGCTTCTGCGGGGGTGTCGTGTGAGCCATCAGATTAAGAGAAATCTGCAAACACTATCTTTTCCCCTCCTCTCACATTCTCTGAAAACAAATACAACAATATCGGGGAGAGGATGCTGGCAGAAAAGGCACAGGGTTGGAAAGAGTGTTTAGACAGAAGGGTTCCTGCTGCTTTTGCTCCAGGAAAAGGGCCTGGGCCATTGGGGTGGTCACAAGGTCAGGCTGAGGCGATTCTGGAGGAGTGTCTTGTGCGGGGAGAGACCTCATGACGCCTCGGAGCTCGTACTGAAAACTCCTTCTTGTCTCAATAGGGAAGAGGGAGTGGAGAAGGGTGTCGGGGATTGTAGGCTTTGGGTCTGCTCCTTGGACAATGGTGGAGAGGACCCAGCATCGGGGGCCACCGCTGTTTAGATAAGAGCTGCTCCGTGAGCTTCTTGGCTTGTGCTGCTTCCTGCCCTTGAGGACCTGTGGTCTGTTCACACTTGGTCAAGGCCTTTCATCCCCGTGCTTTTCTTCCTCCTCTCATTCCCCCTGCTTCTAGCATGAGCTCCAGCAGTGTCCCCTCCCCAACACCAAGACGTCATCCCATCTGCCTTACCCCTTCTCCTTTACAGAATCTGAGCCAGGGCCGGGGGTGCCTACCACCCCACACCTGAATGGCTGGAGGCTAAAAGGGTGGGTGCTTCCTTGGTTACACTCAGCAATGAAGCTCAAAGAGAACACCTATTTTGTTCATTCATTTGTTTTTTTTTTAGTTAAGGATTGATCAGCTCAGGGTGATTTCATAAAAATCTTTAGGGAAACGATAGGAGTGGCAACAAGTAATATCCTTTAAAACATTCGAGAAGGAGGCTATTAACCTCCAATCACTCAGTGAAGAATATTTTAAATTATCATTATATTTTGTTCTCACATAAAAGAGGGAGAATGCCTTACTTATTTTTTTTTTTTTTTGAGACAGAGCCTCAAGCTGTCACCCTGGATAGAGTGCCGTGGCATCACAGCTCACAGCAACCTCCAATTCCTGGGCTCAAGCGAGTCTCCTGCCTCCGCATCCCAAGCAGCTGGGACTACAGGCGCCCGCCACAACGCCCCAGCCATTTTTTGGTTGCAGCCATCATTGTTGTTTGGTGGGTCCGGGCTGGATTCGAACCTGCCAGCTCAGGTGTACGTGGCTGGCGCCTTAGCCCGCTGAGCCACAGGCGCCGAGCCTGAGAATGCCTTACTTATTATACAGTGGTCCATACTGAAAGCTTTGGAGTGGGGACAGGGAATAACAGTTTAGCATAACGAACATAGATTTTAGAACTAGCCAGACCTGAGTTGAAATCATGGGTTTGTAATTTTCTATTTATGTAACACTAGATAATAAAAGCCCAATTAAGAGAATCATAGGAACAGAAAGTTTCTCAGAGGACTCACAGTCTTTTTGATTTCCTGTATCATTCTGAAATTCCGTCATTCAATCAAAGCCCACAAAAATTAATAAATCTTGCTTTGGTGTTACGTCATTGCCCACATTGAAGGTGGTAGAATATCAGACATTCGCTGTAGTAGAAACTTGGTCAAAGAGTTTGTCTGCTATATCTGGTACAGTGTGAGGGAAGAGCTCAGTTCCCTGAAAGCTTGTGTTTCTCTTAGTTGGTTTTTGTCTTTGATCTTGCGAATGTTTATTTCCTTTCTCTTTCTCTCTCTTGACAACTAGAAGGTAAAGCACAGGGGCCATACTGCTTTCCTAACCTTACCCCATTTTCTCACTTCATCTAGAGTTGCTCAATTATTTGTTGTATCTTTTGTGAACCATTTCGAATTCTATAGGCATGAATCTGTTCTTAATATTGCCAACTCAAAAAAGCAACCCCATGCTACCATTAACAGGTGTTAAAAAACAAACGGAAGGGAAATAACTTAAAGAATTTAAAGAAAATCCTTATGGCATCAGCAAATATTCGGGCAATACCGATTGAGTTACTTTGTGTAGCACACAGTAAACAGGTCACCATTAGTGTTGTCATTTATTATCTGATGACCCAGAGCTCCTGAAGAGCAGGGCCTCTGTGTTACACATCATTATAGCTTTAGTTTCTGGACCAATCACCCTGCAAATAGTTGATGAGCAACACATGTCTTTATCTCAGGTAACTGCCTGATAGGAAGAGCAAATCCTAATGCAGAATGGCCTGATGAGATGGGGACCTGACCTCGTGTCAGGCGTCAATCCTGCTGTCCCCACTTTCCTCAAAAGTGCTGAAAAGGGGGCATTGGTGACCGTCAAATGACCTCTCACATACCCTAAGCACAGTGTCACCACCATCAGGGCCTATTCATTCACAATGACAAATACTAATGAAGACAGGGAATCTGCTGGGGACCTAGATAACCTCCACACTGTAGTCATGGACAGTTTCAACTTGGGCAATGATGCTGACATGTGGAGAGGCGCCTTCTTGTCCAATGGAAAATAGAAAATTGACCAGCAGTGGTGGCCTCCTTTCTTCACAGGTGGGTAAAAATACTGGCTCATAATTACTAGCACCATTTTATTCACATAAAAAAATAATATGTTCACACGCCACGTAAAATCTGAAATCATGTCCCCTGAAAAAAGCAGATGATTTAGTTTCTTCTGTTAGTAAGGAATGTATATGTTTATTGAAGAGACAAGTCAAATTCAGGGAAGAATCTCAGAATACAGTTGAGTATGTGCAAGCAAAATGCCAAGAGCCAATATGCTACTATCGGCTGAGTAAGTGAGACTTGGGTTAACGAGTGTCTGAGCAGCTGAGGTAGAATTCATGAACAGGAATAGATTCTGGGATATTATAACTCCTTTAAATTTCCTGAATGATCTGAAATGTCTGCAATTTCTGGTCCCGTTCTGATTTCTCGGGAAAAAATCATCATAATCAAAGGATCTGTGCAAAGATGCAACTCTGTTTCCCAGGAGAACATTAACCCAACAGTCTGGATCATCTTGTCAGATGACTGTCTGCTTTCCCAGATTATTAGGGTGCCACTTCAGAGGGAAGTGGTTTGGCAGTGAGCAGCCCCAGAGCTGCCTAAAAGTATTAGAAGTGTGGGTCAACTTCCAGCAAACAAACTTAGCATTTGCGGTGTGCCAATCTCTGGGCTAAGTACCTCACATATTACCTCATTTAATCCCCAAACAAGCTTACAATGGCAGTGCTGTATGGATGAGGAGACCCAGACTCAGAGAGGTGGTTTATTTCGCCCAGAAACACACAGCTAGTAATGTAAATGCTAGGAGAGGCGACAGAGCCAGGACTCAGGTTTGTGCTCATGTTCTTAAACTATAGATTCCATTGCCTCTCTTGATATTACCACATGGGCTTCTTAAAACACATCTGCTTTCTGGATCATGAACTTTTGATGAAAAATTACTCACTGTAATGTCAAAGGAGTTGTTACAGAACCAAATCTGATAGTGACAAATGAACTACTTTTAATTGCCTGGTTGATGATTTGTTGGGCGGACACACATTTATAGTCTCTTTGACATGTCAACCAGGACTGGTCTCCTAATAAGGTACTTGGACTCTCTGTATCTGACCTGGAAAATGGCAACAATTGTAATGTCTGTCTCCCATAAGTTCTGGGGTAATTGAATGGGATAATGCGTGTTAAGCACATGTTCAACACTTAAATCCCATAGACAATAGAAATCCTAGGCCGTACAGTCTTGTACCAGTCATGATCTTTTGTGTGTCTCTAGATAGTCCTTAAATACACATTTTTGTTTTCCTCACCTTATTCTTTCAAGGACGTTTTCATGGTCATAAGGGAGGACTTGTCAATGAGGTAGCAGTGATCGTCCTACATAATTTTCAGTTATGATGGCAAAGCGTATGGAACATTAAAGACCTAAGAAACTGGAATAATATATACCCATGGAATTTTTTTAAAAGCCCGAGGGAAAATTAAAAGCCTGACTTATAGACCAGGAAGGCAGAATTTCAGGGCTACAGTACACATACCATGTGCTGAAGAGACGCCACAGGCAGGACACTGCCAGTGATGATCTGTAACAGTCCACCAGTCAGTAAGAAGGGACCAGGTGGGCTTCTGGCCAACAGACAGCAGAACCCCAGGCAGCAGCCAGGGAAGGTGAACTGGGGAGAACGACTGGCCCGCTCAGCTCTTCCGTGTCCATTCAAGAACTCGCTCTAGGCTTGGTGCCTGTGGCTCATCGGCTAAGGCGCCAGCCACGTACACCTGAGCTGGCGGGTTCGAATCCAGCCCGGGCCCACCAAACAACAATGACAGCTGCAACCAAAAAATGGCCAGGTGTTGTGGCGGGCGCCTGTAGTCCCAGCTATGTGGGAGGCGGAGGCAAGAGACTCGCTTGAGCCCAGGAATTGGAGGTTGCTGTGAGCTGTGATGCCACGGCACTCTACCCAGGGTGATAGCTTGAGGCTCTGTCTCAAAAAAAAAAAAAAAAA
>CAUYRH010074178.1:0-27302 GCA_963574655.1 Perodicticus potto
AAAAAAAAAAAAAAAAAAAAAAAAAAAATTTAAAAAATAAAAATAAAAACAGGAAGTTGAATAGATGTTTGTATACGCACGTTCACAGCAGCATTATCCATTACGGCTAAAGGGTGGAAACAACCTAAGTGTCCACTGATGGATGACTGGATCAACAAAATGTGGTGTACACATGCAAGGAAACATTATTCAGTATCAAAACTAAATGAAATTTTATACATGCTGTGACACAGATGAACCTCAAAAACGTCATCTGAAGTAAAATATGAGACACAAAAGGACAAATATTTTAGGATTAAATACTCTTTGTTAGGGGGAAATTCCAAGGATAAGTTATTCAAGGAATATCCTTCTACTTGACTTTTTATTTTGAGATCCCTTATGGCACTAATATTAACAAAGGAAAAATATTAAAATTTGGTGTTCCATAAGCAGATTGGGGCTTCAGTGAAACTCTGTCACTGACCCCAGCAATTAGATCAGTCAGTACAAGGCGAAACTCTCACCAAAGGGAATGTGTGCACACTTTGGAATTAGCTTCCACCCCTGACCGTTTGATCACTCTAAACTGCCTTGGAGCTGACCTCATCAATTAGAAAGCACTGAAAACCTAAGGCTGAGGGATACGACAAAGAAGATCACCTTAAAATGACGGAGGGAATGTGCGATGCCAGGAGCCAGGTCCTTATCCACCCAGCCAACCATGACGCCATCCAGCAGGACAGGGTAGCACTCACTATAGGGTCGGTGGGGAGCTCCATCTACAGGAGTGACCCCTGGAAAAGGAACAGACCGAAACAACACATCAGAGAGCTCTGTGCAATGCTTCAAAGTCCCTGTAGATGGGTTCAGCTGCTGCTTTGTCAGGTTAGATATCTAGTTATCCTAGTCTCTGAAACTCCTACAGGCATATCTCTTTTCCTTGAGCTTCACAGATACTGTGCTTTTTTGTTTTCTTCTTTTTTTACACTAATTGAAGGCTTGTGGCAACCCTGCATCAAGTAAGTCTATTGACACTGTTTTTCTAATAGCAGTGCTCACTTCATGTCTCTATGCCAGGATTTTGGTATTCTCACAATATTTCAAACATTGTCATTGCTATGAAATTTGTTATGGTGAGCGATGACTAGTAATCATTAATGTTACTATTGACCTTGCAAATCTGGAAAAAACATAAGGGAACTAGAATTAAAAGGAGAGCCTGCAGACGTGACTAACTTGCTGCAATCTTGTGATCAAACTTAGGAGTTGCTTCTTATGGATAACAAGACTATATATTGATTAGCTGATGAAAATTTGACCAGAGGCCTCTACAAACCTACGTTTGTACTTTCCCTAGGAACAAATGGTTCAACATGCACTGGTGACTGCATAGAACACAAGGACTATAAGCAATGAGAATGAACTGAAATTAAGTAAAACAAGTTCTTCCATGAACCATAAATCCCTTCTGAAGACAGCAAGTATTGAGTGTCACAGGTTACCCATTCAGTGTTTCATCTATCACCCTAACATGCCTATCTCCACCAAAAGTTAAGCCAGTGGTTCTCAATCTTCCTAATGCCGTGGCCCTTTAAGTTCCTGTAGGTGGCGACCCACAGGTTGAGAACCACTGAGTTAGGCAATTCTGTCTTTCTCCTCAGTGCCAGAGCAAATAAACCTTCCCATCCTCTTTTGCAGTGGGATGTTATTTTCCACCTCTCCGCTTTTTTCTTTTCTACTCTCTCCTAGACTTTGACGTTTTAAATCACTGGTAGGAAAGAAAATTCTTTTCATTTTAGAAGGTAAACCTTCCAAATTATACTGATTACCTCTGATTTTTTTTTTCTTTTTTTAAGACAGAGTTTCACTTTGTTGCCCTGAATAGAGTTCTGTGGCATCAGGAGCTCGCAGCAACCTCAAACTCCTGGGCTCAAGCAATTCTCTTGCCTCGGCCTCCTGAGTAGCTGGGACTATAGGCGCCTGCCATAATGCCTGGGCTGTTTTTTAGAGACAGGTCTTGCTCTTGTTCAAGGTGGTCTCAAACTCATGAGTTCAAGCAATCTACCTGCTTCGGCCTCCCAGAATGCTAGGATTATAGCATTGCGCCTGGCTGATTACATCTTCTTAATCTTGAGTATTTCCTGATTACTTTCTTTGGGGCTCCATTCGCTTAGGCTACTTTCTAGTTGGGAAAAATACTTTTTTTTTCCGAAACATAGAGTCTCCAGCTGTTGCTGGGTAGAGTGCTATGGTGTCATAGCAACCTCCAACTCTTGGGCTTAAGCGATTCTCTTGCCTCAGCCTCCCAAGTAGCTGGGACTACAGGTGCCTGCCACAATGCCTGGCTAATTTTTGAATGTAGTTGTCGTTGTTTGGTGGACCTGCGCTGGATTCAAACCTGCCAGCTCCAGCATATGCGGCTGGCACCCTAGCTGGTTGAGCTATAGGCACCGAGCCAAGGAAAAATACTTTTAAGCAGAAACTTCTTGACTCTTGCCTCATTGCCCTCTGGTTGCTTAAGAGTACCTATCAAACAGATCCCCATGAACTGAACCTTTTATTACATAAATATTAATCTCACTGGAGATCTTGCCTGCAGTTCAAGGACAGAACACTTCTGGTTTCCAATTCCCCATAGGAGAACCCCAGGACTAGAAGAATATAGAATGCCCAGATTAAACACTGACATCTTTAAGTATGAAGCTAAGTGCAAACCAAATATAAAATCCAGAAGAATAATGAGAAATAGCTTTCTAGCCAGAGCAGACGCACCAGATGCAAGGTTACCAGGAACAAAGTTCTGTGTCTGATGACATCAAAGTAGACTGGACAACCCCCTTTTGAACTGTTTCCCTGTAAACCTGCAAATGTTTTCTACTTACATGAGCAAAAGCTCTGCATGGAGACAGATGCAAGAAGAGTGACCCCAAAAGTTACACAATAGCATCTTATGCTTCCAATGTTAACAGCTGGTCTACTGTAAATGCTTTGGCATCATTTTTTGCTTTTGAGAGAACAAAATGCTTATAACATTTAATTTCTCCTGTTTTTCATTTTCAAAAAATACATTTGACCTTCTGTAGAGAATTGCAAGAAAGCAGCCTAACTCCTCCACAGAAGAATGAAAAAGACTTCTTGCAGAAATTCTGAATTTGTTGAATACCCAAAAGAAGCCTAACTTTCGGTTTGCAGCTGTTAAAAGCCATATAGCCAAACAAAACTGATCACTGCACATACCCAAGCTGCAGAGCAAAGCTGGAATAGGTGTTGTATACACAAACTGCGTGACAACTTCACACACGGCAGTTAAGTGGTTCATCAGTCCACAGGGCTCCCCGTCTGGAGTGTGCACCGGGCAAAGGAAGCCCCAGGACTCTGGCAGCAGCCTGCGTACTGTGGTGGTCCTCATCTTGGCAAAATCAGCCCCTCTGTGCACACAGCGGAAATGGGAGAGATAACGTATGAAGTTCAACTTGTCAGCCACCACACAAAGTCCGGAATCTTGCAGGAAGCCAAGACCTTAATAAAACAAACATTACTCAAAAACAGGCCAAACTTTGGTACTTTCCTGGTTCTGATAAGTGGAGTTTACAAAAAATAGTAAAAAAGAAAAAAAAACCCTATGTTTCACAAATCACATTAGCCCTGAGAAAGAACATTAAAAGAGAATTAAAGTAGCAAGTAATTATATTCATGTGGGAGGGCGGGATGATACACAAGCATGTGTCAGTATGCTAATGAAAGAATCTGCATCAGTAACATCTGTTAAAAAATGAAGATTTCTGGGCCCCCAATTATCACTTTTGTTTTAAGTTTCCCAGATCATTCTGAGGTAACTGGTGTCGGGTGGGCACTACAGCAACTTCCTATTAGGTTATTTTTCCTCAGAGAGCTAAGTGGTTTTGTATTTTCCAGGAGGTACAGGAAATGTATTTGGTTACTAGAACTGGATAAGCTATATAAGCTTCAGATTGATATATAGTTATCAGAATTTACTATACCCTCCCTAAAGACTAGGTGTCTTTAGTGAAAATGAGGAATTTACTTTTAAAAAGAAACTCTCTCAGGGACATATAACTCTAGAGTAAGCAAATAAATTGAAAAACTCAACTACAGTAAAGCCAACCTATTTAATTTCACCTGTTTTAGAACGCAGATTCCCAGTAGCAAAAAGGTATTCAAATGGTCTTGTGAGATCAGATCCCAGGGTAAAAATCTTCATCAAGTTATCAGTGTTCATGGACACATTAGTCTTCTGAGCCTTCTTATCAAAAGCAGTTTTAATAGACACTAACCAGGCTTCCATTTTTTCCTGAAATAAAAAAAATTTAATTTAAAAGACCATGTGTTTTAGGGTGGGGTCTTGGTGTGTGCCATACCTTTTGGGGGCAAAACACGATTGTAAGAGGGATTTCACCTAACAAATGTAATCAGTGTAAGCTGGTTTCTTGTACCCTCAATGAATCCCCAATAAAAAAAAAAACAAAAAACCATGTATTTTAATTATCACAAATTTCATATTTAATCTATACAATCCTTAAAGGTCCACTAATTTATATACCTGACACAGAAAACATCTAAACCACAACCCTGAAAGACAGCTTCTGTACGGAGTGCTGCAGGCCTGGCATTTCTTATCACAGAATAGGCAAACTACTGTAGGCCAGGGTTTCTTAACATCAGCACTGTTAAGGTTTTGGTTGAAGAGGCCTGTGCTGAGAGGAGTTTTAGCAGCATGTGAATTTGGCCTTTACCCAAAGGATGCCAGCAGCACCGTCCCAAGTTGTAACAACTAAAATGTTTCCCGACATTGCCAAATGTCCCTGGGAGGGTGGGGTGGGGGTGGAACCACAGTTTTAGATAACCCACAATAAGAAAGAATGAAACTTATTTGCTTTGACCTTAGAAGTTTTTTATTTAAATACTCTTGTCAAGCAGTTGGAATAGCTTCAATCTCGAAAAAAAGCAACAAAGTTTAAAGAGTAGTCTTCATGTTCCCAAGAACTAAACCAAGAACTTGAGGTCCCTAAATTAGATTTAACATCCAAGATAGCTTCAATCTCGAAAAAAGCAACAAAGTTTAAAGAGTAGTCTCCATGTTCCCAAGAACTAAACCAAGAACTTGAGGTCCCTAAATTAGATTTAACATCCAAGATAGCTGATGAACTAATGTGCAAGACTGACACTTTCTTCTGCTATAAAATGTGAAATATAATGGAAAAGAAGGAAAAAACAACACACTCTCCCCCCCAAAAAAGAGAGAGAGAGAGAAATAGAGAGAGTAAAGAAAGCCACAGAGATGAGAAATAGACATGGTCAAAAGCTCTGCATGGAGACAGGAGGAGGCTGGGAGAATAAAGAGCTAAATTCTCTCCTTTGCTGAGATCTACCTATTGTCTCTTTGAGTTATTAAAGTCTTACAAAGGCACGGAACTAGCATTTATACAGCATACACCATAAATTGACACTCTGCGTATTTATTCAAACTTCACAAAAACTTTTCTTCAGGAAGGAGGACATTACAGGACAACTAAACAGTCTTGAGCCAAATGTATAGCAGTATTAAGAATTTTTCTGACTTTAGAAAGGTAACAAGTGTGTAAACCACCTAACACCCATGGTAGAGACTGAGGCATGCACTTGTAATTAAATATACTTCTGAAGTAAAATATACAACCTATGTAGGATAATGAAAGTTAAGAAAAGCCTCCTGGTAATTCAGGTCAGGTCTTGCTGCCAATTCACATTTTTTTTTTTTTTTTTTTTTTTTGCAGTTTTTGGCTGGGGTTGGGTTTGAACCTACCACCTCCGGCATATGGGTCTGGTGCCCTATTCCTTTGAGCCACAGGGGCTGCCCTGGTTCTAGCACTTTGTGAAGTTGGAATTACAGATAAATGATGGAGACTCATGTGTACAGCCTGGACACAATAGTACAAGCAGCAGAACTGAGCAAGAGACCTCTTCTAAGAAGCATTCCTATGATGTTCACCAGACTGGTAACAGCTGTAAGAGAACAGATGTCCCTCGGTACCTGTGAGACTGGTTCCAGGATCCCCAGGATATCAAAACCCACAGACACTCAAGTCCCTTATATGAAATGGCTTAGTATTTGCATATAACCCACAGACATCCTCTGTATACTTTAAATCAATTCTTGATAAATTATCCAATACAATGCAAATGATATGTGAATAGTTGTTATACTGCATTGCTTTTATATTTGCAATTTTATTGCATTTTTAATTGCTTTTATATTTGCATTTCTTATTTTATTTTATTTCTGACTATTTTCACTATGAGGCTGGTTGGATCCATGACTGTGGAACCTACAGATACACAGGGCCAACTGTATAAAATTGCATTTATCTAAAAAGATGAACTGATACTATGGCAGAGACCATGAGTGGTAGCTACCCTATCTGTCAAAAAGTGCAGAAAGGGAAGCTCTTCAATATTGCCCACTCCCTCTCCCTTGGTAAGAAGCCCCCCGAACCAATCACATCAACCCACAGGGTCCCTCATTTCTGCTGCCAAAAGCCAGCAAAGGGGTTAAAGATGTAATTACAGGGATACAGGAGGAATGAGCTCCAATATTCTGCAGCACTGTGGGGTGAAAATGGTGCACTGTAATTCACTGTATTATTTTCAAAAAGCTAGAAGTCAGGATTCTGAATGTTTGCAACATAAAAAAGATACCTGGGCGGTGCCTGTGGCTCATTGAGTAAGGCGCTGGCCCCATATACTGAAGGTGGCAGGTTCAAACCTGACCTCCGCCAAACTGCAAAACAGAAAAATAGCCAGGCGTTGTGGCAGGCGCCTGTAGTCCCAGCTACTCGGGAGGCTGAGACAAGAGAATCGCCTAAGCCCAGGAGTTGGAGGTTGCTGTGAGCTGTGTGATGCCACAGCACTCTACCAAAGGGTGATAAAGTGAGATTCTGTCTCTACAAAAAAAAAAAAAAAGATACCTGAGGGCGGCGCCTGTGGCTCAATGGAGTAGGACACCGGCCCCATATGCCAGAGGGGGCAGGTTTAAACCCAGCCCCGGCCAAAAACTGCAAAAAAAAAAAGATACCTGAGGTAATGAATATACCAATTACCCTGAAATGACTGATCATTATACATTGTATATACCAATCAACATACCACTCTGTATTCCATAAACATGTACAATTATTACACATCAACTAAGGAAAGGGAAAAAAAACCTTCATACAACAAGTGAGAGCTTCATTTGGGTGATTTAGAAACCACTGAAAATAACTCAGGGAATCAGTTATAGGACAAAACCTTAAATAGGTTTTGTCCTATAACTGATATCTGAAGGAAAGGCTGGAAAGTATATCAGTCATTTAATCACTGAGTGTCTCTGTCTAAAGGCCACTGAATACATTAGCCATTGCTGAGCCGCCTGCTGAAACAACCACTCCTTGGACAACCACACTTTAATGACCTACCTATCTTTTCCCAGAAGATAGCTCTGAAATGCCACATTTCATTTCATTTCTGCATCCTGTCTGGTAATGGCCCTCTGGAATAATTTCAGTCATTTTAGACATAGTATTTAGGGCCGCTGTGGATCCAGTTATATTGAGTTGTCAGGACTTTGAAGGAATAACTTTTGGGGAGGTGTGGGAGGAAGGAATACGTATTATAAAATTTTACAATGAATCCACAACTGACTTTCCACTAGTAGGACTTAAGTAGACTAGTAAAAATCTGTAATGTAAAGATATGGGAACTACCAGAGTGATAGAAACTGTGAGCTCACCAAACCAGGGTGTCAGTGTAGCATTTTGTCTTTATCAAGCAAACCTAAAAGAGCAAGTTTCAATGGAAGAGTTTGGCCCTGTTGTTACACTTCTGCCTGTTGCTGTTCCCATTCCTTTGTTGAGGCTACATTTCTGTCAAACAAGTCACCTCACACTCAAGACACATTCAGAAGTCCTGGATACTGACAACTGAGTTGTCTATTTCTCCTCCCTTTTCTCATCACTATGTCTACTTCCTCTTTTAGATTTAAAAAGCAAAACCAGCATAACCTATAAATAGCACAGAAAATAGGGCCATAACTTCCGGCAAGAAATATCAACTCTGTATAACTTACTTCAATGTAAAATGTGAATTAAAAAAAAAATCTGTAATTTGGGTGGCGCCTGTGGCTCAGTGAGTAGGACACTAGCACCATATACGGAGGATGGTGGGTTCGAACCCAGCCCCGACGAAACTGCAACAAAAAATAGCCAGGCATTGTGGTGGGCACCTGTACTCCCAGCTACTCAGGAGACTGAGGCAAGAGAATCGCCTAAGCCCAAGAGTTGGAGGTTGCTGTGAGCTGTGATGCCACAGCACTCTACCAAGGATGATAAAGTGAGTCTCAAAAAATAAAATAAAATAAAATAAATCTGTAATTTATCTTACGTCAAGGTTATATATTTTCTGAAGACTGTTCTGTGTTCCCAACTTAGAGGTTTATAACTTAAACATAGTTGGTAAAAAAAAAAATGAGACACTTTTAAGCAATGAATTCTCTAAAAATGCCCCAATTCTCCCTTTGTTTCCCCTATTGCTGGAATAGGTCACCTTAGTAATGCCTTGCTAATGAAGACACACTCTGAACAGCATGGGATACAAAGACTACCATGCTTCAGTTTTAGTAGATGGAATGTGAATTAACCATTACTTGACAGGCTACCAATAACAGAAAACTTCTGCTGTCTGACTTTATTTTTTGTCAGGGCAATCCCAGGCTGCTAAAATTTTTCAATCTAATTTTATGGATAGAGCAGATAGAAACAAGCTATTACTTTTTACTAAGAATTTACATACAAATTGCTGATTAGATAAGGAATTAGGAGATTTTTACTTTAGCCTTCTCCATTTTCCCACTACATTACTTCTTAAATTTTTTAGATAAGATGCAAAATATAAAATGCCACCAAATCAACATTCTTCTTTTTTTGAGACAGAGTCTCTCTATGTCGCCCTCAGTAGAGAGCCATGGCGTCACAGCTCATAGCGAACTCAAACTCTTGGGCTTAGGCGATTCTCTTGCCTCAGCCTCCCAAGTAGCTGGGACTAGAGGCACCCATCACAAAGCCTGGCTATTTTTTGGTTGCAGCTGTCATTGTTGTTTAGTAGGCCTGGGCCGGGTTCGAACCTGCCAGCCTTGGTGTGACTGATGTCCTACCCACTGAGCTATGGGCACCAACAAATCAACACTCTTGTGAAATCATTTTTGTACCATGCTAACTTTCCCTCTCTATATATATTTACAATCAATTGTCACTATTCACAGTCGTCATGTTCTACAGAAGTACTGAACACTGAACTATCACTCCTAGGGGAGACACAGGTCTAGGTTCTTGCAAGTCTCTGATCCTAACATTTTTGTTAACTGATCAATACATAACCTTGATTTATGTATATTTCTGGTGAAAGATACCTTATTTAATATATGTTGCTAATTCAATAACACTGAACTCTCAGGTAGAGCACAGTCTTCTTATATTTAGAAACTCTTGACAGCACCATGCTTAAGGCCACTGGAAACAGAAAAAGTCATCAATAAAAAGCACACAAATAAGAAAACATGACACTAAACAGACCTTGAAAAGGACCCTTGTTTGCAGCATGAGGCCTAACACAAGAAGACAGAGCCCTTCCTTGCTGGACCTCCTTGGTAACATGCATTAGGCCTCAGATTTTTCACTGTGGTTCTCACGTCTTTGAATAATCACAAAAGTACTGAGTATATATATTGGGGTTACAAATGAAATTTAGGCAGTGAGTGAATTCACAAATATGGAATCTGTGAATAATTAGGATCAACTGTGTATAGGCCATTTATTTCTTACTAAAGTTAAGAACAAGTTTTGATGTGGTCTCTTGTCTATATAATAGTAACCAAATTTCTGAACCTGGTATAAGCTAAAATTTTTGGTTCGGCTGATTGCTAAATGAACAAAAAGAGACTATGCAAAGTGCCAAAAGTAGAAATCAAAACAGGCTGAAAACAACACCGCTTGATAAAGTCACACCATTCCAGTGAGTGGTACCACTGGCGGAGGGGAGGCTGCATGGATTTACCTTCAGAAACATAAGGAAGAGCTGACCAGGTGTGAGGACTTCTTGATTCACTAAGCTGTCAGGATTGTCCTCCATGCACTCTTCTTTGGCTAATGCAAAGAGCTTCCGGGTCATGAGACAAAGCATATAAAACTTTTCAGTATTGGATTTCAAGTGGATACAGATGCATTGGCTGTCAAAACAGAAAGAAAAAACTTCAAACAATTCAGTTGCCAATACCATTTAGTCTCCGACTAACCAAGTTCCCCAATTCATGCTGACTTAGAATAAAATCCTTACTTGGAACAACTGCTTTTCCCCTTTACCAGCAACATTAGCAAGAGAATAGAATATAATCACAAGGTCCAGGGCTGTGCTGGCCAATATGGTAGCAAGCAGCCAGAGGCAAGTTTTTTGTTTTTTTTTTTTTAAGTGACACTCTCACTTTATCGCCCTCAGTAGAGTGCTGTGGCATCACAGCTCACAGCACCCTCCAACTCCTGGGCTTAGGAAATTCTCTTGCCTCAGCCTCCCGAGTAGCTGGGACTATAGGCACCCGCCACAACGCCCAGCTATTTTTTTGTTGCAGTCTGGCTGGGGCCAGGTTCCAACCCGCCACCCTTGGTATATGGGGCCAGCACCCTACCCACTGAGCCACAGGTGCCGCCCTACATGCAACTTTAATTAGAATTAAATACAATTCTGAAGTTAGCTTCTCAGCCATTCTGGCAACATCTGAAGCGCCCAACATGTGCCTTTTGCCTATGTATTGGACACTGCTGATCTAGAGCTGGTCCCTTTAATAATTATACCGGGGCTGTCTAAGACAACGTCCTTGCCTTGGGGAACTAAAGAGACACGATGCCTACAACTGCAACTTTCAAAAGCTACAGAAAGAAAAATGTGTGTACCTGTGTACAGAGAGAGTAATAAAGTAAATGTAAAATATTACTAATATATATGTGTTCAATGTACTAGTTGAACATTATTCTAGAAGTTCAGTTATTTCAAAATAGTTGAAAAGTAGAATAAAATTAAAAAAAAAACAACTATAAAAAGAAAGCTGAGGACAACTTCCTTGAGGACACAGCAACTGAGGCAGGCTACACTGGCAAGTATCAAAACTGGACCTAGGTTCATTCAAAGTTGCAGATGACTCACCAACTCGAACTGCAATCAATTCAAAGCACTACTGTCAGCCCCCCACCCCTCCACAAACAGAGTAGGCAAAGCACACATACTTAAACAGGAACTCTGCAGCTTGTTCATTTGGGTACCAGTCAGGAAGATTGAGTTTTACTCTGAAGCATTCACCTAGATAGTTAAGGACCTGTTTTTGTGTGGAACAACCCTCTTCTGTTACAATCCTTAACATCTGAGAAACAGAGTTCCTAAAGAAAGAGTCATCCTCTTTTCCTTTGATGAGCTCCTGAAAAATCTGATAATCGGAAAAGCTGACAAGTGCCTAGAATAGAAAATAATAAGTTATCTTTTTAATCACTCACAAATAACAAAATAGTTTATTCATTCAGTCACAATTCTATTCTTTAATACCTAAAAAAATTAACACCCACTACTGCTGACTCCAAATAAAGAATGTTGGATTGGCGTCTGTAGCACAGTGGTTATGGCATCAGCCACAAGCACCAAGGCTGGTAGGTTCAAGCCCAGTCTGGGCCAGCTAAGCAACAATGACGACTATAACAACAACAAAAAAACAATAGTGGGGCGCTGTGGAGGACACCTGTTGTCCCAGCTAGTTGAGAGGCTGGGGCAAGAGAATCACTTAAACCCAAGAGTTGCTGTGAGCTGTGACACCACAGCACTCTACCCAGGGAAACATGTGAGACTCCAAGCAGCCTGGAAGAGGCCCAAGTGGACAGGGACTCCATGAGTACCTACTGGCAGCTAGCACAGACTCTCCTGCCATGTGAGTGAGCCTTGCAAGTGGTTCCCCTGGGCCTGGTCAAGTCTTCAAAATGACTGCAGCCCTGCCTGACATCTCACTGCACCCTCCTGAGACCCCAGGCCACAACTACTCAGCCAAATCATTCCCAGATTTCTGACTCACGGTAACTATGAGACAAATGTTTATTGATGTTTTCAGCTACTGAACTTTGAGGTAATTTGTTAGAAGATGGTAGATAAATAGCATAGCATGTACTTTAAGGAGGAGAACCCATCCAGGATGCACAGGATACTACCTCCAACGAATCTCTTCCTAACAAAAGGAAGACATACATCCATTAAATCCTACCTTAAGTGCAAATCCCAAAGGAAGAAAAAACAGTTCTTTCCGGTAGATAAAGTTCAATGTAACTGTACCATTTTCCAAGTAGTGAAGGTTCATGTTGATGGCAGAATGTTCTTCCCTCACACAGTGCATTGAAATTCCTATTGAAACAAACAGCAGAACCTCGGTAATATTATAATTGCCTCAATTATTATTATTTTTAAAACAATTTTACTCTGTTAGATATAATTAGAACCAAATCACTAAGTTAGGCAGATTGGCAATCAAAAATGTTTTTAGGCCTTGCCAAATGTCCTCTTGGGTACAAAACCTCTCTGTTTTGAGAAAAATTAATATAAGTAATTAAAGTGATGAATTTAACTAAAGTTCAGAGTTTCCCTCCAGACCATGGTCTTTATCCTCTTAAACTGTGGAGTCTGGGCTCAGTGCTTATAGCTCAAGTGGCTAAGGCACCAGGCACATACATCAGAGCTGGCAGGTTCAAATCCAGACTGGCCCTGCCAAACAACAATGACAACTACAACCAAATAAATAGGCGGGCGTTGTGGCGGGCACCTGTAGTCCCAGCTACTTGCGAGGCTGAGGCAAGAGAATCGCTTAAGCCCAGGAGTTGGAAGTTGCTGTGGGCTTGATGCCATGACACTCTACCCAAGGTGACAGCTTGAGACTGTCTCAAAAAACAACAACAACAACAACAACAAAAAACTGTGAAGTTTGGTCAAGTGATGGTGCTTTGTCTGTAAGTTCTAGTGGAAAAAGCAGAATTTTAGATTTTAAGTCTATTTCAGCTTTAAGCAAAAATCGCTAAGACATACTGCATCAATTAATACAAACAAAATGTCTAGACATTTTGATGGCCTGTAATGCTGTTTTTCTGGTATAATATACATGGCAATAATTACAGGCTGATTTTTAGCTCAAATATTAGGATAAATTGTTTAATCATAGGGGTTACCCAAGAATGGAACATGCTACTCTGTGAAGCCACACACTGTCACAGAGTGCTCAAACAGAGGCTAGGTGGCTGTAGCCAGAGACCCTGAGGGGAGTGTTATGGTAGCCTGAGCCAGAAGACCTCCAAGACCCCCACACACCTGTGGCCAGGTCAGACCAGCCTTCATCTTCATAAGCAATAAATAACAAATACACGTACTCTTTCAGCTTGAAAAAACAGAACATAATAGTGAGTTTCCAACGTGAAATCTTTTTCTTTTGGTTTCATTTTTAACAAATTTAAAAGAATGTATCAAATTCTTTTATCTTTATTCTTTTATAGAATTTGATAAATTCAAGTATAGAATACCTTGAACATAAACATCACTGTGTAATGACTGCCACAATCTAACTGATAGAAACAGTAATCAGGGTGGCACCTGTAGCTCAGTGGGTTGGGCACTAGCCACATACATGGAGGCTGGCGGGTTCAAACCTGGCCCAGGCCAGCTAAAGCAACAATGACAGCTGCAACAAAAAAAAATTGCCAGGTATTGTGGTGGGCACCTGTACTCTCAGCTACTTGGGAGGCTGAGGCAAGAGAATTGCTTCAGCCCAAGAGTTTGAGGTTGCTGTGAGCTATGACGCCATGGCAGTCTACCGAGGGTGACAAAGTGAGACTCTGTCTCAAAAAAAAAAAAAAACCCACATGGGCGGTGCCTATGGCTCAGTGAGGAGGGCGCCGTCCCCGTATACTGAGGGTAGTGGGTTTAAACCAGGCCCCAGCCAAACTGCAACAACAAAAAAATAGCCAGGCGATGTGGCGGGTACCTATACTCCCAGTTACTTGGGAGACTGAGGCAAGAGAATCACATGAACCCCAGAGCTGGAGGTTGCTGTGAGCTGTGATGCCACAGCACTCTACCAAGAGTGACAAAGTGAGACTCTGTCTCTAAAAAAAAAAAAAAAGTAACTGGCAGCACCCATAGGTCAGTGGGTAGGGCACCAGCCACATACACCAAGGCTGGAGGGTTCGAACCTGGCCCGGGCCAACTAAAACAACGACAACTGCAACAACAACAAAACAGCCAGGCGTTGTGGCAGGCGCCTATAGTCCCAGCTACTTGGGAGGCTGAGGCAAGAGAATCTCTTAAGCCCAAGAGTTGGAAGTTGCTGTGAGCTGTGACGCCATGGCACTCTACCCAGGGCAACAGCTTAAGACACTATCTCAAACAAATGAACAAACAAACAGTAATCACTACCCACAATTATATGCTGTGTGTGCATGCATGTGTGGACAGGACAATTCATACTCACTCTCATTAAATTTCAAGTAAGCAATATAGCATTTAAATATAAACACTATGGTGTTCATTAGAGCCCCAGAACTTAACCATCTTACAAATGAAAGTTTGTTGCCCTTTAACCAACATCTCTCCATTTCTTTCTCAACCCCTATAATGAAATCTTAACACAGAAATGCTTCATAGAAAACCAACCAAAAAAAAAAAAGAGAGAGAAAAATCACAAAAACTCTGTTTAGATGTATTTACTTAAAAATGAATTGTTTAAACTTTTCTAAAAGAACATCCCAATAAATCACTACAACTTACCATACTGAGTATAGCCAGGCCCTCTGCTTTTCCATTTTGGTCTAATCATTGCAATGGGAAAATTTCTCCGAGGCATAATCAACATTCGAATTACTTTTTCAATGCCATTAATTATAAAATAGCCTCCCATTTCCTGACAAAAAGATGAATTTTAATTTATTAAACAAATATACGTAACTATAAACATGTATTTTATTCCCAATGAAATGTATTATGACATAAAGAAGAGGTATATGGAAGTGAAAGGAACTACTGATCCCAAAGGCATGGTCTATGAGTGAGTGTACTACTTCTCCCTACGAGACAGACTGGAACCAACTTACCTTTCTGTCCTCTAAAATGACTTTAGTCTTCTTAGAACATTAAAACACTTTATTCCTAAGAGAAGTCTAAAGGTTAGAATGGTAATCATTTTGCTTCCATAAGAGTATGGTTTCCCAAGTAAGTTAAAGAGCTACTTTACTAATTGATATGAAATAGGCACATCGTGCTAGGCACCCTATGTTATTATGACATATAATCCTCATAACAATTATGCTTATTTTCACCAGAGAAAAATTCCCAAAACTATACAGCTGGTTAAGTGGAAGAACTCAGTATCAAAAGCAGATTGGACACCAAAGCTATCTCCCTATTGCATAACAATATCTATTGTCTATCTATCTAAGTCATATCTATTGTAGGCAGAATCTGTCTGTCTTGATTACTTCAACTCACTACTGCAAAGCCACCTAATACAGCTGAAAGAAATGAATGGAAGGTCTATGAATCATTCAGAATGCTCACAGAATGTGCCATTAAGGCAGATATTGTGGACAGTAGCTTTGTGAGTGAACACAGCTTGAAAAAAAATGAACTTCCTAGAAGTACATCTCTAAATATGTACCATTCAGAAAATCAGGGAAAAAATCTACCAGTTCTTCCCCCTAAACAATAATATGTTGTAATTGTACAGCCCTTTTTTCATACTGTCTCATTTAAGTCATTATGAAAAACACACCGTCTTGCAGGTAAGATATTAAAGCCCCATTTTTCCTATCTAGAAATTAGAGCGGAGAAAGGAAAGCTCACTCCCAGCCCAGGCCTGGGTCCCTGGATTACCTCTGCCTCCTCATGGTGCTCAATGAGGGCTTGTGGAGGAAGGCCATGTAAATTGCAGAGCTTGGACTTTACCATGATTGGAACATAGCCAAAAGACTGTTTAATGATTCCTTTTGAGATTCCATTCACTGCCCAGCTGATATCAGCCTAAAAGAAAAGAAGAGTAAAAAATTACTTAAAGAATATGTCTGAACCTTTGAGAACAAAATGAGTCTTTTAAAAGAATGAGGAAGAAGACCATACAAATGGCTTTATGCTTTAGATATAGAAGATGGGATCTCTTACATGATAGCACTAAGAAAGTAGAATTCTGGTACAGTATAAACTTTTAGGATTCTTAAAGACATGAGAGAACCACACATAGACTTTCTCTTTACTCACTGTCAACTTCCCACGGTAGGTACTCCTCCGGCCCCGGCATTCTGCTGGGTAAACATTGAGCTCTTTGCAAATGGTCCCTTTTGGAACTGTGGGCGGACTAATAACAGCATCCACAATAGTAAAAGAGATACGCTGATCTTTGAAAGCAAATTCAAAGGGCAGTATAGCCTGAAATAACAATTCATACTATTAAACTGCTTGCATTTCCAAGGCGCTGCTTCTCTAAGACTCTTCCAAATCCCAAGTGTTCTGCAAACACTGATGCCTATATGCCAACATGACACATCTATAAAGGACAGTTAAGGCTACATCCAGTCTACTCAGAACTTCACTAAGTACTTAAAAACTATAATGCATTAGCTTAAGTTTTTTTTCAGTGCCTAGTATGTGTCAGATTCTACAGTAGACTCTAGGACACAGCCACCAACAGAACAAAACTACTCTCTGAACCAAATGTCTGCCGTGTCTATGTGCACAGGAAGACAAATGGGAATGCTGAATAGGGAAAGGAAATATCCTCTTGATTTAGGACTAGACACTCTAATGGCATTTTTTAGCCTGATATTTATACATTTCATTCCATGGTGACCTCATACTGAAGCCAGAACCATGCAAAAGGGAGCATGGTGGCCAAGGTTAAGTTTTCTTTCCTTTTTTCTTTTTTTGAGACAGAGTCTCACTATGTCACCCTGGGTACAGTGTCGTAGCATCACAGCTCCCAGCAACCTCAAACTCTTGGGCTTAAGCAATTCTCTTGCCTCAGCCTCCCAAGTAGATGGGACTACAGGCACCCACCACAATAGCCGGCTATTTTTGTTGTTGTTGTAGTTGTCATTGTTGTTTGGCAGGCCCAGGCCAGTCCCAGGGTATGTGGCCAGCACCTTAACTGCTGAACTACAGGTGCTGAGCCCAAGGTTAAGTTTTCCCTTCTACAGCAGTTGCTTCTTTGCACCACCCCCTGGGAAAGCGTGGCTGTTCTTCTGAGATATCCTACATATTAACTATAAACAATCTGCTAGACCTAGTATTAGGATAATGAGAGTATCAAAAACGAAGCCAAGAATGACTAGCAAAAATGTTCTTCACTCTCATGAGTTCTACTGACTTTTTCTAAATTTTAATCCAAAGCTGGAATTATTCTAGGATTTAGCATTTTATTTTAAAATAAAATTTATATTTTTCATGTTTGAGGATGGAGCATTTTTTTTTTTGTAGAGACAGTCTCACTTTATCGCCCACAATAGAGTGCTGTGGCGTCACACTGCTCACAGCAACCTCCAACCCCTGGGCTTAGGTGAGTCCCTTGGCTCAGTCTCCCAAATAGCTGGGACTACAGGCACCCGCCACAACGCCTGGCTATTTTTTTGTTGCAGACTGGCTGGGGCCGGGTTTGAACCCGCCACCCTCAGTATATGGGGCTGGCGCCCTGCCCACTGAGCCACAGTGGGCTGAGGCGCAGCCCGATGAAGCATTTAAAAAGGGGACAAGGGAGATCAGAAGATTCACTTTCTCAAGACAAAGCCTTGCTGCCCAAATCTAAATACAGTTGATCCTTGTTATTCACGACAGTTATGCTCTATAAAGTTGCCATAAACACAGAACTGGCAAATACTGAACAGCTGTAATAGTTCTCCTATTTGAACTACAAGGTTAGGTTCCTGCAAACCTATTTATGGACACCCTATTTAATACATATTGTTGAGTCACTAACATTTAATTCTCCTACAACAGCACTAATTTATGCCTGAACAAACCTTATCTAACGTGTATATTTTCTTCATAAACCTTCCGTGCTTAGCAGCACTACGTAGCACTTTAATACTATGTTTGGGGAACATTTTAAGTAGCAAAATCACCAACAAAAAGTACAAAATGTAGCACTAAATAGACGCTAAAAAGAAACCTTGTTTTCAGACTGAGAACTTGAAAAGGGTAAGCATTACCTTACTGGACCTCAGCTGGAAATAAGCACAGTGGGCGATGCAAAATTTTCACCATTCTCAGCATGTTAGCAAGTACTGATTTTGAGGATGCGAGTACACTTTTACCAAGTAGATGCATCTACAAATATGGAACCCGTGAATAATGAAAAGCAATTCTGATTCACAGAATGAAGGAATCTACTTCAAAGAAACCAATCAAAACTATATTCAAGACTTTCGAGTGATATAAAGGTGTTCGCTGTGAATGGTTTGGGAAGCACACTCCAAACCGGCCACTTATCCACTCGCAGCACCCAGAAACTACAAAAAATAATGACGGTTCGCCATCACTTATCAATCCAGAAATCACGAATACACCTTCCCCTACTCGACTCAACTACAAGTCTCATGAGGCCAAGCCCCGAGTCTTGTTCAACATATTTTGCTCTCCCATGATGGAGGAGTTCAAGTACTGGGGATTATATGGTGTTCTCCCAGCTCTCTCTCTCTCTCTTTGGGATCCTGCACCCCGCCTGTGTCCCACACGGCCCAGACTTCACCCCCTCCCGTCTACAGCTTGGCCTCGCCGCTAAAGCTACGCAGACCGACGCCGCGCTCACCTGCACCGCGTGGCTGAGTCCTTCCCGCACAGCGTAGTTGAAAGACTCCACGTGCGCCCGTGTCAGCTCCTGCAACGCGGCCTTTTGCTCCTCCGGCGGAATCCCGTAAGAGGAGTCGGTCAAGTGCTTTAGGCTTGGCCCAGTGGGCAGGTTCCGCCACCGGCTCTCCGGATCCATGCGGGAACCAGCACACCAGAGGGCGGCAGCCAGCGGATCTACACGCGCACGGAGAAAGCGCCGAGTCCTGCGCCCACGGCCTGCTGGGAAATGCAGTTCCCTCCAGTTCTGCCCGCCCTTAGCCCTCTGGCGTTAAAGGGCCGACTAGGATCCAAAACCCTAGAATGAATGGGCCTGTTAAAACCAGGCGGAGGCAGAGCTTAAGGGCCCGCCCCTTCTCGGCTCTTCCGCCCCACCCATCCTCCTCCTCCCGGAAGGACTGTAAAGGCGGAAAGTGGCTCCACGCCCAGTTCAGCATGTAGGAGCTTCCGGGGGTGGGGAAACTTATCAAGTCGGAAGAATGCATTTTAGCTGGGATCAAAAAAGACCGTATTCAAAAAAAAAAAAAAAAAACCCGCATTCAAGAAACTTCAATTAAATAGACTTAAACATGTACATTATTTAGTAAAACTCTGGCTACTACGTACTTAATCATTCCAAAAAATGAAAACTTAATTTTTAAAGTTAACTTTGTAATTATTTTGTTGTGTCTGCTGTCTGTTGGAAAGCATTTGAATATCCGGTTGCAGCACAGAGGTAGCAGTTTGAGTTAATCCTCTAGATGGGAGTCAGTCATTAGTGACCTAAAGGCATCTTGATTTGGGTTAGGTAAGAGAAGGCAGATTTGCATCAGTAAGTGGTTGAAAAGCAAGAAAGCATCTTTTCCTGCGTATTGCTGAAGGCATGAAACTGCAGTTTTCGGTATTTCAATTGAATCTTAGCATCAAACTATAACTTTAAAATGTCATCTACTGAGAGCTGAATCAATTCCATCTGTAGTTCTTTGGTTCCTTTGGTTCCTAGGCTGAAATGCTAATTTGTGTGTGATGTCATGATTCTAAAAGTCATTATATTCTCCAGTTAATAGGTCTATTGTATTCTTTAAATGATTCATTCATTCATTATATTCTCCAGTTAATAGGTCTGTGTATTCTTTAAATGATTCACATATATCATCCTGTTCATCAATGACTTTTGCTAACTGGGGAAAATGTGCATCCAAACTTTCCTTTTTTTTTTTTTTTTTTATTTTAAACCGTTCCACTGTGTCGTTCTGGGTAGAGTGCTATGGCCTCATAACTCACAGCAACCTCAAACTCTTGAACTCAAGTGATCCTCATGCCTCAGCCCCCAAGTAGCTCGGACTACTGGCACTACCACAACTTGGGCTAGTTTTTCTGTTTTTGAGAGACAGGGTCTTGCTCAGGCTGGTCTCTAACTCCTGAGCTCAAGCAATCCACCTGCCTCACATCCCCACGTCAGGATTACAGGTGTGAGCCACCACGCCAGGCTCAAAATTTCCTTTTGAAGTAGTATTTTGAAAAAAGATAGTTTTTCTTTTTGTTTGTTTGTTTTTTGAGATAGAGCCTCAAGCTGTCACCCTGGATAGAGTGCTTGGCATCATAGCTCACAGCAATCTCCAATTCCTGGGCTCAAGAGAGTCTCCTGCCTCCGCCTCCCAAGTAGCTGGGACTACAGGTACTCCCCACAAAGCCCGGCCATTTTTTTGGTTGCAGCCGTCATTGTTGTTTGGCAGGCCCAGGCTGGATTCGAACCCACCAGCTCAGGTGTACGTGGCTGGCGCCTTAGCCACTTGAGCCACAGGGGCTGAGCCAAGATAGTTCTTTTTTAAATGCTTGTTTTAGTTGTGTGGGTTTTCTTTTGCTACATCATATATATTCTTAGTTTTACTTTGCAAAGAAACATTCAAGTCATTTTGATTTGACATGATGTCACACAGAAATGCTCCAATCCTACAGAAATCTTTCAATAATTCACATTGCTGATTCTGTTCGTCACAAAATTTAACTAACTGTTCTTGAAGAGATAAAATTTTGGCTATTATCTATCCCTCCAATAGCTAATGCACTTTAGAGTGATGTGGTACATCCTCACCAAATACTTCATCTTTCAGCCTTAGCTTGTTACTAAACTGACAAACTGAGGAAACCATGTTGCATTTGCACAAACATACTTAACAATACTTACAACTTGTTGCAAAATGTCACTTTAAATAGTAGCTTTAGGCAGAGATTTTGCTGATGAAATACACAAAGAAAAAAATGAGAGCATCTGGATATGTTAATACTTTTTTTATCTGTGCAATAAACCCTTCATGTTTTCTGTGCACATACTCATGACATTTATCAGATTCAGTCCAACTTCACAACATTTATCTTGGAAGTTATTGAAGATATTTATTTCCCATGTTCTGTTCACCAGAGCACCCAAAGTGAGTAATGCTTTGTAGCAAAGAAAATCTTCCGTTATGGCAAAAATGACAAACTTTCACCATGTCAGTAGTATCAGTTCATTCATTCAAAGCAACTGAATAATATATATTTTCCTTTTGAAGTGTTGTGTGAAGTCGTTCTGTTAAGTTGAAGGCTAATTCATGCTGCTAATCAGTTATGGTTCTCCTTAAAAGAGGAGAACTTTTAGCTGGGCGTTGTGGCGGGCACCTGTAGTCCCAGCTACTCGGGAGGCTGAGGCAAGAGAATCGCCTAAACCCAGGAGCTGGAAGTTGCTGTGAGCTATGTGAAGCCACGGCACTCTACTGAGGGTGACAGAGTGAGACTCTGTCTCTACGGAAAAAAAAAAAAAAAAAAGAGGAGAACTTCGAAATATTACTGGGGTCTAAGTATCCTACAATTTTAACAATGCATTTCCTCACAATTTCTTTTTCTTTTTCTTTTCTTTTCTTTTCTTTTCTTTTTTTTTTTGAGACAGAGTCTTACTATGTTGCCCTTCACAGCTCACAGCAATCTCCAACTCTTCAGCTTCAGCAATTCTCTTTCCTCAGCCTCCTGAGTAGCTGGGACTACAGGTGCCTACCACAACGCCCGTCTATCTTTTTGTTGCAGTTGTCATTATTGTTTAGCAGGCCTGGGCCAGGTTCAAACCCACCAGCCTCAGTCTACATGGCCAACGCCTTAACCATTGTGCACAGCATCAAGCTATTTCCTCACAATTTCTATATCACTGAAAGCTTTCTTCCCCCAACCCCAGAGTATATAAGCTAATTAAAAAGTTGCTTCCTTGGCATTATTTCCAGGTCTTATTGCTACTTGAAAAAATTGTCTTTGCTTTTCAAGTTTTAACTTCTGCAATACAAACTTACATCCTTCTCCCTCTAATTTAAAATATTTGTGTTCCTTATGAGTGTTATAATGCTGATGAGCACTGAATTTCTTTAATGTTGATGTTGCAATATTACAAAGCAAGCAAATCATCTTATGTTTAGCAGAAACAAGGTAAATTGCAATTCTTAATCCTCACTAAAAATTTTGGTTTTTTTCTTCAGCTGTTAAGCACATAGAATTTAAAAAACACTGTCAAGGCTCGGCGCCTGTGGCTCAACGGGCTAAGGCGCCAACCACGTACACCTGAGCTGGCGGGTTCGAATCCAGCCCGGGCCTGCCAAACAACAATGACGGCTGCAACCAAAAAATGGCCGGGCGTTGTGACAGGTGCCTGTAATCCCAGCTACTTGGGAGGTGGAGGCAGAAGACTCGCTTGAGCCCAGGAAATGGAGTTTGTGGTGAGCTGTGACGCCATGGCACTCCATCCAGGGTGAGAGCTTGAGGCTCTGCCTCAAAAAAAAAAAAAAAAACAGTCAAGCTGTGCAACTATTCACAAATTCCATTTCAAACAGAAACACAGTGCACCATTGTCAAAAGCTGATAACAGACTGGCATACTTAACCCCCATAAACTCTTGTCAACCAGCTTCATGCTGAAGTGGTGCCAATTAGGCAGGGGAAATTAGAACTTAGTCATGAGCTGAGCAGACATCAACTTAGCCCTATGGCTTTCTAATATTCTAATTGTTCCTGTCAATCTGGGAGGATTATGTTACTGAAGTTTATTTTACTCTTTGGTATTTTAAATAATGTTCATTTTAAAAATGAAAATTTACAATATGAACAAAAATGTATTAATAAAAATAAAAATATTTCTTCTATAAAATTTGATTCCGTCAAAAGGCCAGACCTAAGGACCTAGAAGACCACATGTGGCCTTAAGGCCACAGTTTCCTCACCCCTGGCTGGGGCTGTCATTTGCTCAATTAGGATTGGAGGAGAGTAGTCTTCAATCACTTCCTGATCTGATGCTGTTTCTGACCCTGGGAAGACACTGTGCCGGAGTCATGGCTTCATCAAAACAGCAGATGTTGGCTGGGCATGGTGGCTCACACCTGTAATCCTAGCACCATGGGAGGCCAATGTGGGAGGATTGCTTGAGCTCAGGAGTTGGGAGACCAGCTTAACCAAAGCAAGACCCCATCTCTACTAAAAATAGAAAAAACAGCCAGGGGTTGTGTCATGTGCTTGTAGTTCCAGCTATTCAGGAGACTGAGACAAGAGGAGCTCTTGAAACCAAGAGTTTGAGGTTGCTGTAAGCTATGCTGATGCCATGGCACTCTATTCAGGGTGACAGAGTAAGACTTTGTCTTCAAAAGAAAAGAATGTTTTACCAATTGTCTTATAGTTCCTTCCTACAGACCTAACAAATAGTTCTGTGAATAAAGTAAGACCATAAAGTTACTCTATGAGGTATTTCCAACAATATGTGGCTACAGAAAAAGATCCATTGGGATAGAAGTCAACAAGATCTAACTAATCTGTTTTTACCTTAGGTGTTGGCATAACCCACTGATCTGTATTATGGTTAAACGTGATGTTTTTAGGATCTAATTTAATGTACTCATTTTCCAAGACCTTCTGGCTTCCCCCTATTGTTAGCATTGCCAGCAAAACAACTGCATGCAGATACACGTTCATAGTGTGTGTAACCTTGACACAGGAACTACAATCCACTGTAAAAATGACCCTAAAATAATTTGCTTGAAGAAACAAGATTCTTGGTGGGGAATTTAAGTTTTCAACCATATGTCTATATTCAGGTGGACACAAAAGAAACCAAAAGTAAAATAACTGGCTCAGCACCGGTAGCACAGTGGTTACAGCGCCAGCCACATACACTGAGGCTAATGGGTTCGAACCTGGCCTGGGCCAAGTAAACAATGACAACTGCAATAAAAAATACTCGGGCACTGTGACATGAGCCTGTCGTCCCAGCTACTTGGGAGGCTGAGGCAAGAGAATTGCTTCAGCCCAAGAGTTTGAGGTTGCTGTGGGCTGTGATGCCACGGCACCCTACCAAGGGTGACATACTGATAGTCTGTCTGAAAAAAAAAAAAAGCAAAAGAATCATGGTATGTGACTTTGGGGCTGAAAGAACAACTGTGCACTGAGGATCTGCACCATTAAAAAGGGCTGTCTTGAAGGTAAATCTTCAGTGACTCCAGCCTTTGAGGCACTAAGGCACCCATGATGGACCGCAGAAGGAGAATCACATGTGAAATTTCTTGAATAAAAGTTGATTAATTTTGCCTAATGCCATAATAAAAAATAAAAAACAACTCTTTTTACACTGTTAAACAAACAGCATTTTCCCTATATATTTTTCTTTCCTTTTTTGCCCTTTTTTCTTTTCTTTCTTCATTTTTCTATTTTAAATATAATTTTCCATTGTTGTCTTTTTCAACAATTAGAATTTCATTTTTGCTGGTGTTTCTACCCCCATGATTTGTTTTTTTCCCCAATTTTATCCTGTAAAGTTTTCTGTGTGCTTGTTTTGATTCATAGCATTTTTGTCTTTCCTCTCTACTTGGTGGAGGTGGGGTACTTTGTCCAAACAGGCTGGCAAAGAGTTGCTGACCTAACCACCCAACCCGGCACCCCCAGAGGTTGGGGGTTCTTAAGGTTGGGTCTAAGTACCTGACTGTACACCTATATTGCTCCTATTTCCCTCTATCTGTGCCTCTCTTATTTTTGTCAATATTCCCTTTTACCCACTCCCATTCCTTTCTCTTTTTTCTTTTCTTTCCTTTTTGTTTTCCTTTCTTTTTTCCCTTCTTGCTCATCAATCTTCTCATCCTTCTGGTCCTGTACCAAAAGGACTTATCAAAACCCTAGTCCACAGGCATGGCAACTTAAAGAGCAAGAAGAAGTTAAAGGAAAATTAGGGTAAGCAAGCAGATAAAAGAAATCACTCATGAGGAAGAATTAGCAGAAAACTCCTGGCAACATGAAAAACCAGTCCAGAGCAACCCCTTCAAAGGACCATGAGGTAGCTACTGCAGAGGATTCCACCTATAAAGAAATGTTAAAAATGACAGAAAGGGAATTTAGAATGCAGACGATGAAAACAATGAAGGAAATGATGGAAATAATGAAAGAAACTGCTGATAAAGTGGAAAATAACCAAAAAGAAATCCAAAAACAGAATCAAATAAGAGATGAATGATATGAAGAATATAGAAAGGATATAGCAGAGCTGAAGGAACTGAAGCCATCAATTAGGGAACTTAAAGAGTCACTGGAAAGTATCAACAACAGATTAGACCATGCAGAAGAAAGAATCTCAGAGGTAGAGGACAAAGCTCTTGAGATAACACAGATAGTTAAAGAGGCAGAAAAGAACAGAGAGAAAGCAGAATGTTCACTGACAGAATTGTGGGACTTTATGAAGTGTTCAAATGTATGAGTTACAGGTATCTCAGAAGGGGAAGAAGAATGCCCCAGGGTAATGGAAGGCATATTATAGGATATTATAAATGACAATTTCCCAAATATTATCAAAGATTCTTACACAGTCCTTTTAGAGGTATATCAGATCCCGAGCCATCTCAACTCCAACCGAGCTTCTCCAAGACACATTGTGATGAACCTGTCCAAAGTCAAGACAAAATAAAAAAAAATTCAAGCTGCTAGGAGTAAGTGCCAGTTGACCTACAGGGGCAAATCCATCAGGGTGACTGCAGACTTCTCTAATGAACCTTTCCAAGCAAGAAGACAATGGTCATCTACCTTTAATCTACTTAACAGAACAATTTCCACCCCAGAATTCTATATCCTGGTAAGCTAAGCTTTAAAATTGACAGAGAAATCAAATCATTTACTGATATACAAACATTGAGGAAATTCGCCACAAGACCAGCTCTACAGGAAATACTTCAACCTGTTCTACACACAGACCATCACAATGGATCAACAGCAAAATAAGAACTCAGAAATTAAAGGACAGAACCTAATATCCACACTGATGCAAAAGATAAAACTAAGCAATGGACTCACAAAATAAGATGAATAGAACACTACCACACTTATCAATTATATCAATAAATGTTAATGGCTTGAATTCCCCACTGAAGAGGCATAGATTGGCTGACTGGATTAAAAAACACAAGCCATCCATTTGCTGTCTGCAGGAAACACACCTAGCTTCAAAAGACAAATTAAAACTCTGTTAAGGGTTGGAAGACAATTTTTCAGGCAAAACAGAATTCAGAAGAAAAGAGTTGCAATCTTATTTTCAGATACATGTGGATTTAAAGCAACTAAAGTCAAAAACGATAAAGATGGTCACCTTATATTGGGCAAGGGAAAAATACAACAAGAAGATGTTTCAATTCTAAGTATTTATGTACCCAATTTAAATGCTCCCAGATTCTTGAAACAGACCTTACTCAGTCTGAGCAATATGATATCCTATAATACCATAATGACAAAGGACTTTAACATTCCTCTTACAGAGATGTACAGATCCTCTAAACAGAAATTAAACAAAGATATAAGGGGCTTAAATGAGACCCTACAACAACTGTGCTTGACAGATTCATAGAGAACATTCCATCCTAAAGATAAACAATATACATTCTTCTCATCACCCATGGAACATTCTCCAATATTGATCATATCCTAGGACACAAAACAAACCTCAGCAGAATCAAAAGAATTGAAATTTTACCTTGTATTTTCTCAGACTACAAGGCACTAAAGGTGGAACTCAACTCCAACAAAAGTGTTCAACCCCACACGAAAGCATGGAAATTCAATAATCTTCTGTTGAATGACTGTTAGGTTCAGGAAGAATAAAAAGAGGAAATCATTAACTTCCTTGAGCATAACAACAACGAAGACACAAGCTGCCAAAACCTGTGGGATATTGCAAAAGCAATTCTGAGAGGAAAATTTATCACTTTAGATGCCTACATTAGAAAAACAGAAAGAGAGCTCATCAACAAACTCACAAGCCATCTTATGGAATTGGAAAAACAAGAACAATCTAAGCCTAAACCCAGCAGAAGAAAAGAAATATCCAAAATTAAATCAGAGATCAATGAAATTGAAAACAAAAGAATCATTCAG
>CAUYRH010074181.1:0-20295 GCA_963574655.1 Perodicticus potto
CAGCTCCATCCATGTCAATATGAAAGAGGAAAAGTCACCATCCTTCTTTAAGGCTGCATAATATTCCATGGTATACATGTACCAAAGTTTATTGATCCATTCGTGTATCGTTGGGCTTTTGGGCTTCTTCCATGACTTAGAAATTATGAAACTTGCTTTTTCTTGCAGCCTGAAGAGCCCTTAGCTGTTAGAAGCCCCAGGGTATAGGTTCCTTAGAGAAGCTTTGCTTTACCCAATTCCCTAATTGAATCTGGAAGAACTTAGACTCTAAAGGAGAGAATGACTTAACCAGGATCACAGTTAATTGGATACAAAACTGGAATTCCAGCCCTTGACCACTGGGTACATGACTTTTTTCTGTGTGCCTGTTTTCTGCTCACAGTGTGTGGAAAGTGCCCCATTAGCCACACTGCACAGCACTTCACACTGCCTATACATAGTATTTAAAAGCAAGGGGGGAGGGCAGTGCCTGTGGCTCAAAGGTTAGGGCACTGGCCCCATACACCGGAGGTGACAGGTTCAAACCCAGCCCCGGCTAAAAAAAAAAAAGCAAAACTGCAAAAATAAAGAAATAAAAGCAAGAGGAGGACGGAGGCCCAGGGCACGAAGGAAAAGCACATATAAAAGCTTTTTCAGCACAACTCCATTTTCTGATAACGAGTTGAAATTTCTGTAGAAGCATTTAACAGGAAATCAAGTTCTCTAAAACTCTCAAAGGGAGTATCGTGTTGGAATGAGGCCTGTCAACTGACAGTGAATAGAGGGCAACTTTCTGTCCTCCAGTAGAAGAATGAGCACATAGATTGTGGCAGGGCTATACCACAGAACCTCTTGCTGCTCTTACACACGGTCACTAACGGGCTGCCCCAAGGTGGCATAAAGCCGAGGAACGTAAGGTGGATCGTACATGCAGGACAACACCAACTCTTGTAAAGATTAAGTGAACAGCAACCTTGTATTTGAGTATTCTTGTATGAGCTTGGAGAAAGTCATAAGGGGCATAGGCCACAACTGGCGACCTGGGTTTTCACAGGAGTGCTGAAGTGCAGGAAGGCCCAAGGAAGGTCATTCAACTTTCTCTGAGGACAAGAACTGAACTGCTTTCCCCCTAAGCCAGTTACTCTCCTACGAGTTCTGGAGAGTTTGGCAAAAATCAAGTATTGGGGAAAAATCAAAGAATTTCTTTCTTTATTTATTTTAATTTCAAATTAATATGAGGGTACAAATTTTTAGGTTACATTGTTTTCTCCCCTCATTCCTCTCCCCCCCTACACTGTATTTGTGTTTTGTCATTCATGTGGGAGTGTAATTGTTTATATGTTGGTTTCATATTAGTACTGAGTACATGCGATATATATGTTTTCCATTCTTGAGATGCTTTGCTAAGAAGAATGTGTTTCAATTCCACCCAGGGAAACATAAGAGATCTAAAGTCTCCATCTTTTCTTGCGGTTGAATGCTATTCCATAGTATACGTATGCCACAGTGTGTTAATCTACTCATGGGGTAATGGGCATTTGGGTTATTTCCATGACTCAGCAATTAGGAACTGAGCTGCCATAAACATTCTGGTGCAGATATTTATTTTTTTTGCAGTTTTTTGGCAGGGGCTGGGTTTGAACCTGCCACCTCTGGCATATGGGGCCAGAGTCCTACTCCTTTGAGTCACAGGCACTGCCCAAGTGCAAATATCTTTATGGTGAAAAGGTTTTTGTTCTTCTGGGTAGAATTCTATCAACCTTCAAAGATGAGCTCATGCCAATAAGTAATGGAATCCCAGGATCAAATGGAAGGTCAGCTTTTAGTTCTTTAAGAATTCTCCACGCTTCTTTCCATAAAGGTTGCATTAGTTTGCATTCCAAAGCATGTTAAGTGCACCTTCAGAAGAACGGTAACCTAATTTGGTGGGTACAAACACTTGTTCAGAAGTTAAGAAGATGTTGTTACAGGTGAATGGTTCTAAATCCCTACCTGATGGTGGGGTCAGATCCCCATTGAGATAAACAATTGAGGAGAAGATAAAGGGAAACATGGAGACAAAGGGGTGTTAACAAGATTCTTTCAGAAAGATTAATTCAGAGAGAATCAAATGAGAACCCCTACTGGAAGAATACCTGTTGTGAGGCAAGGCTAGACAGGGTGATGCCCTGTGGAGGGTTCAGTCCAGGCTCTCCAAGAGTCTCTGCAAACAGCAGTGTCTTGGAAGCGAAGTCTGCCAACTGGGACAGATGTACAACCGAGGAGGATCTTGCCTCCATAAGGTTATCTTCAGGCTTTCTGAGAAATGAAATATATAAAGCTGCAACCAAAAAGCCTGGGACCAGAAGGCTTCACACCAGAATTCTATCAACCTTCAAAGATGAGCTCATGCCAATACTGCAGCACCTATTCCAAAACATTGAGAAGGTAGGAACCTTCCCCAACACATTCTATGAAGCAACATCCCCTTGATTCCAAAACCAGGAAAGGACTTTACTAAAAAAGATAACTGCAGACTGATTTCACTAATGAATATTGAAGCAAAAATATTCAACAAAATCTTAGCTAACAGACTGCAGCTACACATTAAAAGAATTATCCATCACGATCAAGCAGGCTTCATCTAAGGGATGTAAGGTTGGTTTAACATATGCAAATCCATAAACATAATTCACCATTTCAACAGAAGCCAAAATAAGGACCAGATGATTCTCTCAATAGATGCAGGAAAAGTATTTGATAAAACTCAGCATCATTTTCTAACAAGAACACTTAAGAAAACAGGCATGGATGGCACATTTCTTAATCTGATTGAAGTCGTCTATGACAAACCCACACCTAATATCACACTGAATGGAGTAAAACTGGAAGCTTTTCCACTTAGGACTGGAACCAGACAAGGATGTCACTACTGCCGCTATTATTCAACATAGTTCTGGAAGTTCTAGCCGAAGCAGTCAGACAAGAGAAGGACATTAAAGGGTATCCAAATGGGAGCAGAGGAGGTCAAACTCTCCCTCTTTGCTGCTGATATGATCTTATACTTAGAGAACCCCAAAGCCTCAACCACAAGACTCTTGGAAATGATCAAAAAATACAGTAACATCTCAGAGTATAAAATCGATGTCCACAGATCAGTAGCTTTTGTATACACCAATAATGTCAAGTTGAAAAGCAAGTGAAGGACACAATTCCCTTCATAGTAGCTTCAAAGAGAATAAATTACTTGGGAATATACCTCATAAGAGGTGAAGGACCTTTGCAAAGAGAATTACGAAACCCTAAGAAAAAAATTTAAAAAGACATTAACAAACGGAAGGACGCACCATGCTCTTGGCTGGGAAGAATCAACATTGTTAAAATGTCTATTCTACCCAAAGCACCCTACAGATTCAATTCAATATTCATTAAAATACCAACATCATACTTCAAAGAACTGAAAAAAATGAAAGTACTTCATTTTGTATGGAACCCGAAAAAACCCTGTTAGCCAAAGCTATTCTTAATAATAAAAACAAAGCTGGAGGTGTCAGCCTCCCAGATTTTAGGTTATACTGCAAGTCCACAGTAATCAAAAAAGCATGGTATTGGCATAAAAATAGAGAAACAGACTGATTCGGTTCATATGGAACTGAATAGAAAACCAAGAGATGAAACCAGTCTCTAGTTGCCATCTGATCTTTGATAAACCAAACTAAAGCATACAGTGGGAATAAGGTTCCCTCTTCAACAAATGGTGCTGGATAACCACATGTAAAAGACTGAAACTGGACCCACATCTTTCACCACTTACAAATATTGACAAAGATGGATAATATTTTAAATGAAGACATAAAATAATAAAAATCTAAGAAGAAAGTATGGGGAAAACTCTTGATGATGTCAGACTGGGGAAAGATTCTATGAAGACTTCAGTGGCAATTGCAACAACAACAAAAATAAACAAATGGAATTCAATTAAGCTGAAAAACTTCTGCACAGCTGAGGACACAACAAGTAAAACAAAAAAAAACAACCTTCATAATGGGAAAAAATATTTGCAGGGTATGAATCTGACAAAAGGTTGATAACTAGAATCTACAGAGAGCACAGATTAATCAACAAAAATCCTTTTTTATACCTTAAACAATCCCATTTACCACTGGACAAGAGACATGAATAGAAACTTCCCTAAAGAAGACAGTCGAACAGCTAACAAACATATGAAAAAATGATCATTGTCCCTAATTATTAGAGAAATGCAAATCAAAACCACCCTGAGATACCATCTAACCCCACTGAGAATGGCCCACATCACAAAATCTCAAAACTGCAGATGCTGGTGTGGATGTGGAGAGAAGGGAACACTTTTACACTGCTGGTGGGACTGCAAACTGATACAACCTTTTTGGAAGGAAGTATGGAGAATCCTCAAAGAACTCAGGCTAGACCTCCCATTTGATCCTGCAATCCCATTACTGGACATCTACCTAGAAGAAAAAAAAAATGGACATTTGCACTAGACCGTTTATCGCAACTCAATTTACAATCCCCCCAAATGTGGAAACAGCCTAAATGCCCCCCAACCCAGGAATGGATTAACAAGCTGTGGTATATGTGCACCATGGAAAACTATTCAGCCATTAAAAAAGATGGAGGCTTTACCTCTTTTGTATTAACCTGGATGGTGAAACGCATGCTTCTTAGTAAAGCATCACAAGAATGGACAAGCAAGAATACTATGTACTCAATAGTAATATGAAGCCAGTAGATGATCTAATACACACCCAAATAAGAGAAATACTCAAATTAATTCAAAGGGGAATGGGGGAATGAGGGAGGGGGGAAAGAGGGAAGGAGAGGGGGATGGATGTGCTTCCACCTAATGGGCACAATGCTAGGGTGTTCAGCGCATTATAAGAGGGACCCTACCTAACAAATGCCAACATTGTAACCTATTTCTTTTTGCCCTCAAATTAACCTGAAATAATAATAATGATAAAAAAGAAAAGTATAATGCTGAAGGCAAAATTCATTCATCTTGTTCCCGGTATTATTTATTAATCACCCAGTGTTGTTCAGGCAGTGTCCTGTGGGCGGAGAGGCAGTGGGAGCAAAGGAAAAGTCTGGTCTCCAGGTATGCCCATTCTGGTTTGTAATGTGAAGAATAAAGAAATAAATGCAGGAGAACCCCCACCCCCCTGACCACCCCCTTAAGTCGACCTAATTTTCATAGACCCGACTTGCACCACGCGTACATATTCGTACACCAGGCCTAGTTCCATATGTTGACCAGTGTGTTACAGTTTTTTGGGCGGTCAGCTGGGGCCCTGCTATTTAATGACAGGAAGGCATAGATGGATGGAGGCACGGGTCGGGCTAAAGGAATAGTGGTGGACATGTGTTACTTTAATAAATAAGGTGGCCAGGAGGGGTTCTCTGGAGAAGTGATGTAGAGCAGGTGCACGAATAAAATGATAAAACGAGCCATGTGAGGGGCAGCCTTGCAGGACCAGAGTGGTATGTGAGGACGGCAGGAAGGAGGGTGTGGCAGAGGAAGGCTGAGCAGGGTGCGGCTGGGGTGGAGGCCAGCCTGTAGGCCACGGGGAGGAAGGTGGATTTCACTCTGGAGGGCTTCGGCTGAATAGCCTCTTGATGTGGCTTACGTTTTTTAAAGCTCACTCTGCAGCGTGAAAGATAAGTTGTAGAGGAACAAATATGGAAGCAGACAGACGCGCTTCAGGCACGAAACAACGGTGGCTCAGAGTCAAGCTTTGATAATAAAGGTCGTGACAATGACGAGAGATGGTCAGAGTCAGGTGTGCAGTCCTCTCTGTCCTCTGCTGTTCCCTCTACACCACCCCTTCCTAACACATATTTACTCACTATTTGGTTGACAATCTGACACTTTCTGCTGGATGTATGTCCTGTTGGGCTCTTTTACTCCAGTGTCCAGAACAGCGTATGGCGGGTAGTAGGTGTTCAGTGGATACGTGCTGAATACATTCACTGCGGAGCTGTGGAACACACTTCTGATCACAGGGGCCTCACCGACATGCTTGAGGAGGTTACGTGGAAGGGGTGGAGGTGGCCGGAGGGAAAGCCCAGCAGGAGACAGCAGTGTGGCCAGCCTTTGTTCCCAGACTGGAGAACTCGAGGCCGGTCTGTGGGCTTCAGTCTTAGAGAACTGGTGTTCCAACTTATTAAGAGTCTATTGCCTTAAAGTCTACACACTGCCTGCAATGGTGAGATTTCACCTGGCTCTTTCCTTGTCTTCTGAACCCCAGGAGACCTCTACAACCAGTGAGCCACAAAATAATCATGTCGATCCAACAGAGTCAAAGCTGCAGAGCAATTCTTTAGAAAATACTTATTTTTGCAATACAAATAATCTCCACATTCTTCTGATTCTGAGCCTTTATCTATTTGCCCAGTGGTATAACACCTGTCCTATTTACTATGCAGAGATGTACATGTATTTCTGGCCATAAATTACGTTGGACACTCCCATATGAGGGGGGAGGCGAAAGAAAGTGCTGACAGGGAAATTACCACAACTTCAGAAAAGGAAAGAGACCACACAGGGTGTCCAAGCCTGGCTTCTCTGGCCACACTGGAAGAAGAGTTGACTTGGGCCACACAGATACGAACGCTAACGGAAGCTGATGAGGAAAAGAAAGGTCTGTGCATAATTTTCATGGCATCTACCAGCGAAGATAAGCAAAAAGTCCTTGTATACTCCACAGGGGCCGCGGGTTGGACATCCCTGGATGAGGTATGATGAAGGTACCGCAGACGTGAGACTCTGCCCTGGTGCTAAGTCGAGCCTGGCCCTGGGTAGGGCAACGAGGGGTTTATTAAAGACACAGAATCTGCCTCTTCGTGGTCCTTGCTGGCTGTTGAGGGGCAAATGCAACCTTATATAGAATAAAAAGCAAAAGGGTTTCTCTCATAAACTGCATGTCAGGTGGGACCACGTCCCTCTCCAGAGGTAACCCTTGGTATCTGTTTGGGGCTATCCTTCCAGAACATTCCTATGTAGTTACAATGATAAATGTACATGGATACCTAAACTAAATTTTTAAAAATTTATTGCAGAGAATTAGACTAACGTTAATAACTTATAATTATACTAAAACTTTCAAGACACCCTATATCTCCTTATGCAATTTTAACTCTGAATTTTTATTAACTCTATCATTTTACTTAAAAGATGGCATTAAGTACATAGTCATAACTACCAACATGTTAATTAGAATTTTATGCACATTGATGAATTTTCAAAGGGAATTCTCTTGCCAATACTTTAATCGAGTGATCAATTTTCTACACAATGTGGTAATTTTTTTTACTTTGCATTTGAGTTAGAAAAGTTATTTGAATTAAGATGATTTTCCATTTCATTTTTCAAGATTTTATTTCTTAATCACTACTTTTGATTTTTTTGTATTTCATAGAATTTTACCAGCGTGGACTTTGTTCTTTATCGTTTATTTTATTTTACTTTTACAGACACAAAATTCATCAGGGTTTTAATTTTTCCTATTCATATTCAGCATGAACAAATCTCACATTTTTCAGTTTCCACTTTCGTCGATTTTCTTCTCTGTTGATTCTTTTCATCAGCAATGTTCATTACGAATTGAAGAAATCACTGACCATTTGCATTTGATTTTCAGACACGCCACAAAGGAAGTACAAGCAATTCCGCCCTCCTTGAGTTTCAGAATCTCTCTTCTGCTTGAGTTACTCTGCCATTTCTCACCCTGTTTTTCTCATTTTCACCTCTTTGAATACCACTGTGGAACAAAGAGCAAGCACTGGTGAGGGGATGTCCTCAGCTACTACAAGCAATGAAAAACACAGGAATACATGTCTACAAAAAACCAAATAATTTGGCCTCTCCTGCCAGCTGGTTGGCAAGTGATGCCAAAGTGAGTTCAGAACTCTGCCCATTTAGCACCTTGTCTGTGACATGCATTAATTTGTCAGTGAGGCTTAGGCTGGCATCAGGGACCAACCCATCCATTAGGCAAGCACAGTGATAGTGCCCACAAAAATGTCCTAATTTCTTTTAAAATCAGAAAGAAAAATAAACCATTAAGTCAAAGAAATTATTTTATACATATTATTAACATATTCACCTTTCTACCAATACAGTCATAATATACATTTTTTTAACTTTGGAAATATTCTTTAAATATATATTTTTTAATTTTTTAAAAGCACCCTGTGAAGGTTAAAGTAATAAGGTTCATGAAAGTCAAAACACAGACCTCTTGGCACGAGGGCATAAAATTGGTTCAATAGCACATACCACACCTAAAGACTGAGGGAGAATTCTTGGGACAAGCATTTCACAACATGATAAAAGCAAAGTGACATTTAAAAATACTCAACATTAACATGACCAGGATTTTCTCCTTTTTCTTCCAGGGAAAATAAGCTCAGATGCCAGACTGTTTGGTTCAAGTCCAGGCACCTGGCCACTCCAGCCGCTGGTCGGCCCCAGTACATCCACTCTACATCCCAAGCTGGCCATGGCCTTGAACAGATAATGCCCTGGCAGTCCCAGCCCCGGCCAGCTTGGACAAGTCAGAGAGGCCAGACTGTGCAGGGGAGCCTGCTGGCCCGCTGTCTGGGCTTGTCACTGTGTCCCTGCACCTCAGCGCCCAACACAGGGCACTCAGTGAGTGGTGACTGATCTGTCTCCACTGCTGTCCTGAGACTGGAGGCTGATCTGGAACTGCTGTCATTAAAAGCGACATAAGCCGTCCCAGACAAAAATTTCTCTGATGAGATTCCTGTGAGGATGGAGATAATGAGATTTCCTGAGAAGAAATCTAAAATACTAGTCCTGTGCCTTTCTGCTGCTGTTTACTGCCCACACTTGCCCCCCCACTTTCATCTCTGGTATCCCCTTTCCCCTTCCATATAGGTGGGCATCTAGAAAGAACTCTTGGGGGCATGAGATGGTGGAAATGTGTTCTTTGCTTCCAGGGTTAGGTCACGTCAGCTTGTAATCATTTCTGCCCCCAAATCAGAACTTGATGATTTCTGCCCATGTCTTCTAGAAACAACAGATTCCATTCTTTTTATTTTTTCTTTTTTAAAAGGGCATCAGGGCTCGGCGCCTGTGACTCAAGCGGCTAAAGCGCCAGTCACATACACCTGAGCTTGAGGGTTCGAATTCAGCCTGGGCCTGCCAAACAACAATGACGGCTGCAACCAAAAAATAGCCGGGCATTGTGGTGGGCGCCTGTAGTCCCAGCTACTTGGGAGGCAGAGGCAGGAGACTCGCGTGAGCCCAGGAGTTGGAGGTTGCTGTGACGGCACTCCACCCAGGGTGACGACTTGAGGCTCTGTCTCAAAAAAAAGGGGGGGGGCATTGGATCTGAGTTGCCATCAATGTCAGGCCTGTTTGGACTCTCTGAGGTGATGGCCAAAAGCAGCCCGACGTGGTGCATGGACAGTTTACTCAATGTGACACCAGTGCGAGCTCCATCTGTCCACGTCAGTGTCATGGACGGCGTGCTGGCCACTCAGCACACCCCTGTTTTCCCAAGTGGTGCTAAGTTACAGATGTGACCTCAAGGTGATTACGTCATGGCTTGGCAATTTGACCTTTCCTCCCACTAGTTGGAAGCAGGAGTTTTGTTTTGTCCAATAAATAAATACATAGCCTTCCTTATGTATTTGGAATATGGAGACAGGGTGAGAGGGGGGTTACGCTATGATTAATGAACTGTTTGCTTTTGTGTCGAGATGAACTGGCCAATTTGGATGTACTGTGGACTGCGGTCTGATGCCGTGCGACCCACGGAAGCTGGAGGTGTGACATTGACATTCCTCACCGGATGGTACCACGGATATTCCCATGAGCCAAACAATATTTCAAGATAAGACTGGTTACACTATGAACACAGCCTTTCCTTCAAGTTCATTAGCATATTTCCAAAGGGGAATCAGTCCAAGTGACAAATGAGACAAGTCCCTCCTCAGATCGCAGAGCCACTTACCACACCACTCTGCAGAGTTCTCTTTCCACTGAATAATCTCGCAGAAAAGACCCCGCTTTGGTTACTTAATAGCCTGTCTTACAGATGTTCCATGTTACTGCACAAAGAGCTTCCTCATGCCCTTTTTCTTAGTAGACTATTTTTGAGACCAATAAAGCAAAAAGTTCCCATCAGCCCCGCAACAAAGGAAAAACCTTCCCCACCATCAAACCCTCCACTATTGTGGTATGTTGGAACCCACCACCTCCAGCCTATGGGGCCAGCGCCTTACTCCTTTGAGCCACAGGTGCCACCCTATTGTGGTATGTTTGTTACAGTCGGCGAACCTACGTTGACATCATAACCCACACTTTGCGGTGACCTTAGGGTTCTCTCTCGGTGCTGTACACCCTGTGGGTTTGGACTGTGTATAAATACAGTGTCACGTGTCCACAGCTGTGTATCACACAGGACGGTAAAACTGTCCTAAAAGCTCTCAGAGCTCTATCTGCTCACCCCTGCTCCCCCTCAGCCCCTGGCAACCTGACCTCGGGCCGTCCTTGCCATTCTGCCTTTTCCAGAATGTCACTCAGCTGGAATCAGTGTGTGACCTTTTCAGATCAGCTTCTTTCATTTAGTAACACGCTTTCCCATCTCCTCCATATCTTTTTTTTTCTTTTGAGACACAGCCTCAAGCTATCGCCCTAGGTAGAGTGCTGTGGCATCACAGCTCACAGCAACCTCCAACTCTTGGGCTCAAGCAAGTCTCCTGCCTCTGCCTCCCAGGTAGCTGGGACTACAGGTGCCTGCCACAATGTTCGGCTATTCTTTTTTTTTTTTTTTTTTTTTTGGTTGTAGTTGTCATTGTTGTTTGGCAGGCCTGGGCCGGATTCGAACATGCCAGCTCTGGTGTATGTGGCTGGAGCCTTAGCCACTTGAGCTACAGGCGCCAAGCCCCCTCCATATCTTGACAATTTATTTTTTAGCATTGAATTATCTTAACTTACCACTGAAAATACATCTATTTACTTACTATAGTGTGACACAGGTCCTTTGACTATTTTCTGTGATCGCTGCCTCTCTGAGAAATCCACATTATGTGGAAAGAGATAGTTTCTAAGCACAGCCCCCTCCATTGTCCTTTGAAGTAGAGCTATTTTCTTAAGAAAAATCTCTAAAAACTTAGCATCATTTGCTGAATGGTCAATGACTTTTTTCTTTTTTTTAGAGACAGAGTTTCACTTTGTCACCCTTGGTAGAGTGCAGTGGCGTCACAGCTCACAGCAACCTCCAGCTCTTGGGCTCAGGTGATTCTCTTGCCTCAGCCTCCCGAGTAGCTGGGACTACAGGTGCCCCCCACAACGCCCGGCTATTTTTTGTTGCAGTTTGGCCGGAGCCAGGTTTGAACCCACCATCCTCGGTATATGGGGCCGGAGCCCTACTCACTGAGCCAAGGTGCCACCTTGCTGACTGGTCAATGAATTTAAGCAGGCCGGGGCCTCCCTCACATGGTCATATGCAGAGCCCCCCTTCCAACCTCCCACACCCATCGTCTGTGCTAAATGGTCTGGAGCACCGTGGTGTTAGATCTACCTCTTCCAGTGTGAGTTCTCTCTTTGAAATCTGCTGTCATCACACCGCAAGTGTCCATGTAGCCAGGGCACTTGCTGACACCCAGTTAGGAACAAATGTCTCGGCCGGGCTGCATCTTCTTCATGGCAGTGCTGTGACACCTACGTCTTGCAGGCTGTCTCCAAGACGACACTAGTAACACCGCCTCTCGGTACCCAGGCCCTTGGATGCTTCCTCTGCAGTGGGACTGGACTCACAACTCCCTTCCGTTAGAAGAATATGACAGAAGCCATGAGCTGAAACTTCCAAGATAAGGTTGTAAATGACTGCGGTTCTGTCTTGGGTCACTCAGCCTCTCGCTCAGCCTCTCGCTCAGTCTCAGAGCACTCAGGTGGGGAAAGGCAGCTTCTGGGCTGGAGCCCTGACCTGCAGCCTCCTCAGAGACCAAGCCACCCAGCTAGTCTCTCCCACCTCCTCACTCTCAGAAAGCCTGTGCCAACGTGGGCTGCTGTTTACATCTGTGAAGTCCGGGTGTGATCTGTTATGTACCGATACACCAGGAATGCGCCTGCTCGCCAGAACAGTCGCACCTTCTAGGGAAGGCGTTTCAGAGACAGCCTGGGAGTCCACACGGCTGCCTGCTCTGTGATCATGTTTAACTAATCATATCGCTTTTTACTTTTCTCAACTTAAGAAGCAACAAAACTTACTTATTTCAGGAGATTAGAAAATTTTGGGTGGGGGATAACAGATGTCTTAGCTTCTCTATCTTAAGAAAGCTCATACCTTCAAGAAAGAAGAAGTAGAAAACCTTTTTGCCACGGAGTGTCCTAGTACTGCAGGAAATAGTGGCTCCTTAATAAATATTCAACGATGATCACTAAATAGTAATTCTCAAGCCCTTTCAGGATTTCTGTATACAGTGAAAATATTTGAGTGCCATAGATTCAGCTAAGAATCCACAGTAGTGATAAACTAATGAATCAATCAGTAATAGTTAATAATAGGCTGGGTAGGGTGGCTCTCACCTGTAACCCCAGTGCTCTGAGAGGCCTAGGCAGGAGAATCACTTGAGGCCAGGAGTTCAAGACCAGCCTAAGCAACATAGTAAGACCCTAGCTCTACAAAAACAAAAAAATAAAAATAAAAAAAAAAAATAGCCAGGCATGGAGGTGCACCTGTGGCCCAGCTAATCAGGCGGCTGAGAGGAGGATCCCTCGAGCTCAGGAGTTCAGGATTGCAATGAGGCTATGATTGAATCACTGTACTCCAGCCCAGGCAGCAGAAGGTAAGCCTCTCTCTAAAAAACTAAAAAATAACAGTCATTAAATAAGAGATTTTAGATGCATCAGCCTGCTACTTATGCCCTAGCACTGTGGTAGGAGATTTATACTGTTCACTTCCTTAAGCCTCTCAAATCCCACGAAGTGGGTAATACGGAGCATTCCGTGTGTATAGGCTGAAGGTGCACACTGGATTACTACGCAATACAGACCTAATGCAAAAGTGCCGGGAAACATGAGGCAGTGAAGGAGTTAACCCCGTCAGCCACTCGGTCATCTCTGTAGCCCTAATTTCCCCAAGCGGCAATAGATGGTGGGAATTAGTTACCAACGAACTGCTCCAAGTTGTTTGGAATGCCTACCTGAGCTCCAGGTGGGAAAGGAACTGCCTTCCCTCCTTTCTCCTAGAACGATTACTCACAAAGGGCGGCCTTGTTTGGGCCAGTTTGTACCCACCCAGGAAGGAGCCCTGTTACAGGTCAAACGTCACATCTAGCCCCCTCAGCAGCAGCTCCCCTCGTGTTCCGCAGGCGGTGGACTGAGGCCCATGAGTTGCTTCTTGGTCGGATTCACTGCAACCAGACTAGGACAGTCCCCAGTATCATTTAAAAAGAAAATGGCACAAGGCGTGTCAGCTTGTGCTGGAAAGAGCCAGCTGAAACCACTTGTCTCCAGTGGTAGCCATGTCAGAGAGAAACTTTCAGGTTTTATGGACTTCTGCTGCAGCCATTGGCACCATCACTCTGGTGGCATGACAGTGTTTTAATGGACCCACAGATACAGTCTTTTTTGTGTATGCCGTTACCCCACCCTCCTCTAGGTAGCTAGGTAGACGTGAAGAGCCCAGAGCTTACAGGTGTCTCACAGATGGGTGTTGAATACGAAAATGAAACATTATCTTTTAGTTTCTTAGTTTTTGAGATTCAAAACCTGCAGACCGGATGTGAGGCAGAGCCTTGGAAGATGATGTGGTAAGACGCAGTGAGTTTTCTCCCCCTAGTCACTAGATAGATATTCCTTGCATTTGGGGATGGAATAACAGGAATGTGATGGTGGGGGATTCCGACGGGGAGCAGAGCACTCCCTTGCTTCTGGGACAAAGTCCACGAGGTCACCAGCTGCCGTTCACCGGCACGGCCACTTCATGCAGGGCGCTGCTGCCCAGGCCCTACCGAGGCCAATGAGCCTGCGCATTGACATCTGGAGACGGTTTATTCACTTCCAAGGCTGCTGTGGGGGGTAAGTCCGGGACCAAGGTACTGGTCAAGGACCCAGGGCACCCAGTGCACCCAGTGAAGCATTGACTAACTGCGAATTTAGTCTGGAGTAAAAACGCTTTGAAGATAGAACCACTTCAAGATAGGAAGATGTTGTGTAACTTTGTAACCTGTGACCACTTTAAGATAGGAAGATGTGTAACTTTGTAACCTGTGACCACTTTAAGATAGGAAGATGTGTAACTTTGTAACCTGTGACCACTTTAAGATAGGAAGATGTTGTGTAACTTTGTAACCTGTGAGGGGGATCCTATACTCTGATGAGTAATAGCATTGCTGATGCTTACTCTTGCTACTCGAGTATAAAGGTAACAACAAGAAACAGGAGAACAGGACGACTCTTTGAGGAGATGTCCCTGCTGTTCCCCAGAATCGCCAGCTTTCCTGTAAATAAAAGTGAAACTGTTGCTCTCTCGCCTGCTTCTTTGTTGACAGGTTTGGGTGACAGGCAGACACTCCTTGGTCTGGCAACCGCAAGGGAAGCGCAAATTTGGGGATAATGGAGCAGTGTCTTCTTGCTTCTTGGGTGGAACTTGAAAATCTCACCTCGATGGGCATTTGGGCTTCTTCCACGTCTTAGCAATTATGAATTGGGCTGCAATAAACATGTATTTTTCAACTAAAAACATAAGGTTTTTTAAATTTAGGCAATATCATTATTTATTTTAAAATTTTATTAAGTGCAATACCATTAGAAAATATTTTAATTTGTACATACTTTAATAACTATTATTTAATGCACATCATTATATAATAAATTACTTTTAATTAAAAATACTTTAACTGTACCTAAGAGTTTATTTACTTTAGCATATGGAAATCTATTTGGACTAAAACCCTAAGTCAATGAGAAGGCAAATATTTGGATGACTATTAACAGCAAAGAAAAAATTCAATTTGGTTACCTTTGCTTTTTCATTTATTTAGACAAACAGAATGTTAAAAGTAAAGTTCTGTCTGCATAAATGTATGACTATTAATTCATTTTTAGTTATTCTTTGGAATAACTGATGTTTGTACTCTGTACTTGAAGAATTAAAATAAAGAAATCCAAATTTTGTAAATGAACAAAGCAAAATAAAGTTCACAGGTTCCCTCAAAATGAGAAAATATGAATCTGCATGTTGAGATGGCAGGTTACCAAGACACAGCTGCAGCGAGTGGTTCTTCCTCTTCTTCAATTCCTCCATTGACATTGGTTTCTCTTGATTCCACCATAACATGTACCATATTTGTTCTATCTTTGCTACTTTCATAGACCTAATAACTTAACAATGGTTCTGCCACCACATAGCTATAAAATTAGGGTAGTGGTCTAATATCCGTTTCAATAAAAATGAATATGAAAATAGATGATCACAAATATACGTATATTGATAACATACATATATATGATCCTACATATATATAATCTTCCTATAACATGCTGAAGTACAAACTCTCTGCCCTAACTTGTTAGGTGGTGGGTTATCTGGAAGTATTCACGGAATGAGTATTCACTTTTTAAAATATGCATATAATTACACTTTGAAGAGTAAAACCATCATCTCAGATGCTGCCTTAATATGAATGCCAACATGACTTTCAGTAATAAATGCTCTAGCCACTGCTCAGATTTTTCTAATGGCACACATCAAAAGAGAATCTTGTCCCTCAATTAGTGGAATCTGAGTTCAATAGGAAAACATTGTATGATCTGCATATAACTTTTGTCCCAAGAGGCTTTATCAATCCTTTAAAATAAGATCACTTTTATTCATAGTATTTCTTTCCTGCCACTGCCATAAACAGCTCCACAAACTGTATGTACTAAACAATATAAATCTGTTGGCTCACTATTTGGGAGGCTAGAATCCAAAAATCAAGATGTTGGCAAATTTAGTTTTTTCTGTGGGCCATAAGGAAAGATATATTCCAGGCCTTACCTTTAGGGTCTGAGGGTTTGCAGAAATCTGTGGCATTCTTTGAATTCTTGCAGCATCTCTCCAAAACATCACATAACATTCTCCCTCTGTGCCTCTGTCCAGATTTACCTTTTTTAAAAAACATGATTTATAAGAGATTAGGAGACTGCCCTAATCTGGTAATCACATTCTCACCATTACAAGGGGGTCACATTTTGAGACACTGAGAATTAAGATTTTAACCTACCAATTTGGGGGTGGGGGTGCAAAATTTAAGCCATAAATTACTAGTTTCTCACAGGTAAATAATTCCTTGATCCTTCATTGATAACGCTTCTGGCCTCCCAAATAACAAATTTCTCTGTTCTTTCTGTTCCTTTTACTTATTTATGTTTGGGATACATGGAGCTCCAATACATTTTCATTTTTTCTGTAAAACCAGACCTGTCATTTATTTATTTATTCAATAAACATATATTAATTAAGCATATATTATTTGCTAAGGGCTCTCTGGATTCAAGAGACACAGTGCAAAACAAGCACTTAGTGTCTCCATCTCTGGTAAACTTACAGTCAAATCAGAAACAGTCAAAAAAGAAAAGTTTATAAACATAAAATTTTAGATTTTAAAGGAAATAAACTGTTCTTATAGGTATACAATGGTAAGAAACAAGTCAGGAGCTTGCCTGCTCTTATTTCCATGAGTTCTCCAAAGCCCAGTTTTTCATGTTTGATGATCCATCTTGTTGGGACAATTTGACATTCCAAAAGGTTCAGTTCCTAGCAAGAGGAAACAAACTCCACAGAAGTGAATTTTAAGTGGGCATCTATGGGCCAGTAACCACCAACAGGTTTTCTGGCTTGGGCTATATCCTTAAGACTTTGAGCAAATATTGCTTAAAAATATGAATGGAAATGATTCATTTTAGAATGATTTTCCCTTTATCTTTGTTCTTTGCCACAAGCAATTTAAGCACACCATTCTCCAAGAGGCACACTGGGATGAGATTCAAATGGACCGCAGAGTAGATAGGTAGGAATTATGCAGATGAGGAGAAAGACAATAAATCCATCCAGTACCTGAAATAGCAACAAGGATACAAGGAGGCTAGAAGCAAGGAATGCTCTGTCCCCTGGGGCCTGTGGTACCAGGTGAGCAGGAAAATCAATTTCTTTAACTAAGAATAGGTAGCTTAATATCACTACTGGCCATATACAATTAAGAAATATCTATATAAAAGATATGTTTACTTTTGAATTTTTGTTTATGATAAAAAATCGGACATCTTTTAAAGAAATTAACAATGAAAGAAACTGTAAAAATTACCCATGAAAGGTAAAACATCTGACTTCTTTCAAAATGAACTATTTCATTCCTTAAGAAAGATCTTGAAAGGCCCAAATATCTTGCTTCCGTGGTATTGACAGTATTAATAGTTCCAATACAAGGATATCTTTCGAACATTTAAGAGTTGAATGCGGGGGGAGGGGCAAGATGGCAGACTGGAAGCAGCTTCCGACAGAGGCTCCTGTCCAAAATGAAAGATAACCTCCAGAAACTGCCCAATTGAGCTGAAGACTGGAAGCCCAGTGAGAGAGAAGTGATAACTGCAGGTCACCTCTGAGGCAACCTGCGACTTCCAGAAACCAAGCCTCAGGCAAAGAGTTTTCCACCATTCTGAACTTCTAGGACACCCTTCCCCCCTTACCTGACCCACCAGAAGCCTGACCTCTGCTGAAACTGAGGGAGGAGGATTTCAGCAGCACCTACCCTCCCTATCTGCCAGACCAGGCGGCCCACCAGGTAAGAGACTCCGGGGCCCCACCAAGTCCCTGCCAGCACCCAGACCAGGGATGCCACCAGGACCCCTGTGTGGCTCCAATCCGTGCCCTACCGGGCCTCAGCCCACAGCCCGCAGCAGCCAGGAACTCCGCTGGGACCCCCAGGCACCTGGATTGGCACTCCACCGGGCCTTAGCCCATGGCAATCAGTGGCCAGGAACTCTGCTGGGACTCCTGCAGGGTACAGATCTGTGCATCACCAGGCCTTGGCCCACTGCCCCCCTGAACTCCCACCCGGCTCCAACCCGGGCCCCTGGCCTGCTGCCAAAGGCAGCCAGGATCTTCACCCATCAGGACCCCAGTGCAGCTCAATTGGCACCACGCTGGGCCTTTGCCCACCACCAGCAGTGGCCATAAACTCTGCTGGGACTCCCATGTGGCTCCGATTGGCACCCCACCTGACCTTGGCCCACTGCCAGCAGCAGCCAGGAAGTCCGCCAGGACTCCCACCAGGCAGATCTGTGCCTCACCCAGCCTTGGCCTGTCACCTGCCAGGACCCCCACTACGCGACCCATGCCCTCTCTCCAGAGCCCTCTTCCCAGCCAGAGACTGCTGGAGGCATGGGCTCCCTTTGCAAAGGCCATGGGGTGCCCCATCGCACACCCTGGTGCTTGATCTGGGTGTGCCACACTCCAGAGCTGCTCCCGCAGCCAGTACTCTCTGGCTGGGGCAGTCCCAGAGGAGCTACACAGGGTCACTCCCTACAAAGATCCAGCAACAACAGAGTGATCCTGCAGGGGTCTGATCTGGGAGAGACACCTCCCCAACTCTGAGAACAGTCATAGGCAACAGTGAAAAATAATGATGAGGCGGAATCAACAGAAAAACTCTGGCAATATGAATAATCAGAGTAGATCAACTCCCCCAAGGAATGATAAGATAGATACATCACAAGATCCCTTGCATAAGCGAATGGCAGAGATGTCAGAAATCAAATTCAGAGTCTGGATAGCAAATAAGATCAGCGGAATGGAGGAAAAGATGGAATTAGAATTTCAAGCAGTAATCCAAAAGATGTCTCAAGAATTCAACGAATTCAAAGACAAAATGACCAAAGATTCTGACACCTTGAGACAAGAAGTTGCAGCCCTCAAAGATCTGGAATTTACAGTAGAATCCCTCAGTAACAGAATGGAGCAAGCAGAAGAAAGGATTTCTGACATGGAAAACAAAGCTTTCAAACTCTTCCAAACTTCCAAAGAAGAAGAGAAATGGAAGTCAAAAATGGATCATTCTCTCAGACAGCTCTGGGATAACTCAAAGAAAACCAATATTTGCCTTATAGGGATATCTGAAAATGATGAAGTGGCGCCACAAGGCACAGAGTCTCTTCTTTATAAGATTATAAAAGAGAACTTTCCAGACATGCCAAAAGATTCTGAAATTCAGATAGCAGACAGTTTCAGAACTCCAGCACGACTCAACCCAAATAAGACATCCCCAGGCACATCATAATTAAGTTCACCAAAGTTAATATGAAGGAGAAAATTCTGAAAGCAGCCAAACATAAGAGATCCATTATCTAGAAGGGGAAGAATATTAGAATAACTGCGGATCTCTCTGATCAAATCTTTCAAGCTAGAAGAGAATGGTCATCGACTTTTAATCTAAAACAAAAGAACTTTCAACCCAGGATCCTGTACCCAGCTAAACTGAGTTTCATTTATAATGGAGAAATTAAATACTTTAATGACATCCACATGCTGAAGAAATTTGCTATAACTAAACCAGCTGCCTGAGGTATTCTCAGACCTATCCTCCAAAATGACCAGTGTAATCCTACACCACAAAAATAAACTCACCCAGAAACTTTTTATCAAATTGCAACTTCCACAATAATGAAAGGATTAAAAATGTCCACTGGACTCTCTAAATATTTATTGTTATTTTCAGTTAATGTGAATTGTTTAAATTGTCCTCCAAAGAGGCATAGGTTTGCTGACTGGATACAAAAACTCAGGCCAGATATCTACTGCATACAAGAAATTCATCTTACCTTAAAAGATAAATATAGATTCAAGATCAAGGGATGGTCATCTATATTCCAGGCAAATAGAATGCAGAAAAAATCAGGTGATGCAATCCTTTTCCCAGACAAAATTGGCTTTAAGCCAACAAAAGTAAAGAAGGATAAGGATGGACACTTCATATTTGTTGAAGGTACTACTCAATATGATCAGATTTCAATTATTAATATTTATGCACCCAACCAGAATGCACCTCAATTTATAAGAGAAATGCTAACAGACACGAGCAACCTCATTACCTTTAGTTCTATAGTATTCGGAGATTTTAACACCCCTTTAGTTGTTCTGGATAGATCCTACAAAAAGAAACTAAGAAAAGAAATTTTAGATTTAAACTTAACTATTCAACCTCTGGATTTAACAGACATTTACACAACATTTCATCCCAACAAAACCGAATAAACGTTCTTCTCATCAGCCCATGGAACATACT
>CAUYRH010074183.1:0-14182 GCA_963574655.1 Perodicticus potto
TGGAATATTATGCAGCCTTAAAGAAAGATGGAGACTTTACCTCTTTCATGTTTACATGGATGGAGCTGGAACATATTCTTCTTAGCAAAGAATCTCAAGAATGGAAGAAAAAGTATCCAATGTACTCAGCCCTAATATGAAACCAAGTGATAGCTTTCATATGAAAGCTATAACCCAATTATAGCCCAGGAATATGGGGAAAGGGGATGGGGAGGGGAGGGGAGGGGGAGAATGGGTGGAGGGATGGTAATTGGTGGGATCACACCTACGGTGCATCTTAGAAGGGTACAGGGGAAACTTAGTAAATGTAGAATATAAATGTCTTAACATAATAACTAAGAAAATGCCATGAAGTCTATGTTAACCAGTTTGATGAAAATATTTCAAATAGCGTATAAAAGCAGCACATTGGACCCCATGATTGCATTAATGTACACAGCTATGATTTAATAAAAAAATTTTTTTTGATCATAACCTAAACATGTCATAAAACATACTATCTTAACCATTTTTAGGTGTACAGTTCAGTAGAGTTAAGTATATTCATGCTGTTGTGCAAGCAATCTCCAGAACTTCTTCATCTTGAAAGCCTGAATTCAGAGGATGTTTAAATGTCTTTCTCTCAACAACACCCACGACTACCGTGGAAGGGCTTACAGAACTTCCCTTCTGAGATTTCCTCCTTAAGCCCTTCTAGGCAAAGGCAGGTCCTTGAGCCTCTATAGGGGCCACCAGCAAAGGAACATTTCAGAGTCTTCCCTGGATATAGGCCCTTGGGTTTTGCCTGTGCTACCTGGAGCCTGTTTTCTCTCCAGTGAAACCCTCCCTTCCTGACACCTTTGCAACAGTAGAATCAGAAGGTGTCAGACAGACATTCTGCAGTCGGATGGTCTGGTTTAGATTCTGGTTTTGTATGACTTAGGGCAAAGTGACTCTCCGAGCCTTGATTTTCTGATCTTTATAATAGGTGTATTAATAGTCTTCATTGGGGCGGGGGTGAGAATATAGCAGTAGAGAATAATGGACAGGGAATTTCCTCCACGACAGGAGCTCTGTTGACTAGGAATTTTACTTTACTGACAGAGCAGAAAGTTCTCTTTTTGTGATCTGCAAGATTTGGCAGGTTCTGTGGTTCAATGTGCATTTTCCACTTTCCCTTTCTTTGAGTTGCGTTGGAGTTTGGTTTCCCTCTCACATGTATGTGCCAGGTGTATTGCAGATAAGCTGTCTGTTCCCCTTACAGACTGTGGTCACGAGAAGCACGTGCACACCCAGTAGGGAGCTCTGCAGGACAGCTCGCTTCCCTGGACTTGGGGTTGGATGACTCTCTGTCTTTTCTTCATTGGTGATGCAGGTGTGATGGGCCTGGCCATGTCAAGCAGCTCTGGCCGATGTAATGTAGGTGTAAGTCCCTTGGGAAGTCTTAGCTTCCTGAGTGAAAATGCAAAGCATTGTAAGGACAAAGTCTTTCCCCCTTTCCCCTTTTCTACTTTCTTCTGCTTTAAACATGGATATGAGACTAGAAGCACAGCAGCCACTTTACTGCTCATGACTTTGAGGCTACAAGCCAGAAGACACAAACCAGCAGGCCAAAGGAAGGGCCTGAGTCCCCAGTGGAAAGACTAAGCCACAGTTGAGGTCTACTTCTGCACCTCCTGAAATATGAAGCCCTTGTTGGTTCAAGCCATACTTGGATTTTTTATTTTGTAGTTGATCACAATCCTTCTACAAGAGCGGGGATGTTAAAATTTAAAAAAAAAGGTACCTCAGGTGGCGCCTGTGGCTCATCGAGTAGGGCACCGGCCCCATATATGGAAAGTGGTGGGTTCAAACCCAGCCTTGGCCGAACTGCAAAACAAAAAAATAGCTGGGCGTTGTGGCTGGCGCCTGTATTCCCAGCTCCTCAGGAGGCTGAGGCAAGAGAATCGTCTAAGCCCAGGAGTTGGAGGTTACTGTGAGCTGTATGACGCCATGGCACTCTACCGAGGGCAATAAAGTGAGACTCTGTCTCTACATAAAAAAAAAAAAAAAAAAAAAAAAGTACCTCTTCCCAGAGAATGGGGTTCTTTAAAACTCTTAAGGATGACAGAGAAGTTGGCTCTTTGAGGAGCAAAGACCTTAGGATATTCTGCCACTAAAACAGAGAGCAGTCTGTTGGGGAGGGGACATGAGCTTTACAAGGGGTGGAGAAGTTTGTCTCCCATTCAAGTGTTCATTTGGGGCAAGATGCTCTTGGAATATGGTTGATGTGGTCCTTTGTGAGACTAGGGCCAGGGAACTGGTATAGAACAATGGGTCAGTAGTGCAGCCCTGGGTGAACCAACTCCCGAATGTCCTTCAGGCAAATTCAACAAGACCAGCTTGAGATATATATAACACTAGCATGCTGCTCATTAAGATGAGCTCTAGTTACGTATGTTAATTTTGAGTGTTTAGCAGTGGAGTTGGGTTTATTTTTCCCAGTTAAACTTAATCCTGTTTTTAGGTTCTATTTGAAACGTATCAATTGTTTTTTTCTGAACAAATAGGAAAATCCGTCCTTCCAGGGCAGCTATAGTGCTGCTAATGGCCTTCCTAGGTAAAGAGGTAGGGAGAAGCAGCTTCTCAGCTAGAGCAGCAAAGGGTAGCATGCTGCAGAAATTCTGTGTCCATCTCAAGTTTTCACAAGCTGTTCCTACTCTAGCCATCAATTTCCTTCCCAACATCTTTACCTTGTTTTATTTTATTTTTTTACTCTATTCTTAATTTCAAATGAACGTAAAGGTACATGTGGTTGGGTCACATTGCTTATGCTTGTGTTTGTTAGGTAACATCCAAGTTTTACATTATTTTAAATTAGCACGATTTCACTGCAGTAGCTGATCATTTGCCCATTCTTCCATGCTTTGCTGCATTTGTAGGCAATTGTGTGGCCTCAGCAGTGAGGTTATAGGACCCAAGAGCACGTCCCATCTCATCTGGCTGAAGGCACTGCTGTCTCGAGCAGTGCTGTGCAGTGGCTCTCTCCCCTCTGCTTGTCACACTTCATCTCTCTTTGTCCTCTGAGGGGTCTATAACTATTCCATTTTTCTTAACGTTCTCTATCTTCACTCCTTTCCATAACCCTGTTTATGGAGACTTTCCTTATTTGTTCTGTATTTTCTGTTATTTCCACCCACTACATTTTCTTCACTTTTATATGGAGAAAGCACTCTGCTGTGATCATTCCTGTGAAAGGGGAGAGCTATTTTGTTATTTAAAGTCCTTGGCTTGGTGCCTCTCTTTGAGCATTTTAAATGTCTTTTTAACATGTCCTACTTCTTTATGATATCTTGAAAGGGGAAGAAATTCTTTTCTCCCCTTAATCATCTCTTTTATAATTTTAATTTCCTCCTCCTTCTATAGGAATCTACATATTCCCTATTTGATCTTGCCAAGTTTCTAAAATTTTGAGAATTCCGTTTTGATCAGGAGAGGGAATCTTGGTCATCACCCCACTCCAGTGAGCCAGATGACTTTGGGCCACTTCTCTCTGTGAACCTCAGTTTTCTACTTATACATAATCTTAAACACACTTTATCTAAAGGATAAAGTTAATAGATAAGTTAATTTTCCAAGTGTCTATACCTCTTTGACATCTGTCCTTTATGTTCAGAAAAGAGATGGCTCTTGCTTTATAACAACCTCTATTTGTAAGAGGCACCTGTGAGAAGTATGTTGGCAGTAAGGGATTGGAGAAGAATTTAACATCATCAGTCTCTCTTGATACCTGTGGTGTACCACTTCTATAAATGCCTCAGGAGATGCTATGGACTAAGACTGACAGACTGCTGCTGAGACATTGCTGCTGAGATGCTCGCTCCTACTAATATTGACTGTGACTTCTAAGGTGCTTTGGCACCCGAGACCTGAACAAGACATACCCAGAACGAAAATGTATAGCGGTCCATGTCCTGACAGTTTCATGGGTCGGAGCTGGTGGCCTGGCATCCTGGCCCTGACATCTAGTTCATGTATATCCTGTTCTTTCTATTAGCTCATTTCCCTCTCACTTCTCCTTTGAAACATTTACGTCAGATTATTGGGATAAAAAAGATGTGTAGCACTTCCCAGTTTTAAACACATTTCATATGCAATATCTAGATTGGTTCCATTGCTCACATATGTAACTAAGGAGTCGTGACTCCCTAGCCTTAAAATTTGCTACATAAAGTACAATCATGCTATGCTTCCTCTCTGTCACTCTGTTTTCTCCCACCACGTTGTATCAGAAACTCATTGCAAAGTTAAGTACATACCTTTACTTTCTTCTTTTTAATGGCTATGTAATATTCAACTGTATGGATATACCATTACACAGCTAACCATTCCCCTATCAATGAGATAAGTAGATTGTTCAAATTCTTTGTTATAAAAGGAATGTGCTTGCACAGATACATTCATGCAGTTTTTCCTGTCAGATATTTTCTTAGAGGTGGGATTACTGGCTTCTAAGATTTGCTCACACTTGGTTTAATAGCAAAGAATCCTAAATCTTTGCATTCGTATGTTACTTTTTATTTTTAGTGTTTGTTTCTCTTCCACACAATTAAATTCCTCTGCATAAATTAATTCTCTCTGCATTTAAAATATAGCATTGCTCTGAAATAATTATGTTCTCACTTTGATGCAAAAATTACCTGATGGAAGTAATTAATGATAAGTACAAAGATTAGCTATATTATATGTATTATTAATATTAAACTATAATAATATATAGTATATTAATATAATGTTATTAGTAGTAATATTGCTGTGCTAATATTACTATTAGCATAGTATCATAATACTATGTACATCTACTAGTAAATAATACTTGATATTACTATTACTTGATATTATAATTATTATTATTACTAAGAACCTATTATGTGCCAGGCGTTAACACAAATAGTTTTAAATACATTATTTCATTTAATTCTAATAGCAGATCTTGGTGTAGGTACTATTATTAAACCCACTCCCATGAGTTAGAAAACTTAGGCTTAAAGAGGTTAAATCACTTTCCAAGAGATATGCAGTCATTATATAGGGTATCTGGGAGCCAAACCAAGAGACAGTTTGTCACCAGAACCTACAGGTTTACCATTATGCTAACTTCCTATAGCATAGTATTCAATAAAGACATGTTGGCAATAGTCTAAATATTCAATAACAATAAGGGAATAAGTAATTATAAAATATTTATAAGGTCAATATTACATGTACCCACTAAAATTGTGTCACTTGTATTTATTTTTTGTTACCTGTACAGGAAGATATTCCTGAACTGATGCTGGTTATTTAAACAGACATTGCAAGCAGTGTAATGATTACTTCATATATATACATATATATCTCTCAGATATATAATACATATATCTCTTATATATAAGCACGTGAATACATTCTTTTTATATTCATAGAAAAGTTAGAGGACTGCTCTTTGGAAGATTGTCTTTGGGTTCAAAGGATTGAGAATATTTTTTATTTTATTTTTGGCTTGTTTATTTCTTCTGAAAAAAAAATTTTTTTTTTGTAGTTTTTGCCCGGGGCTGGGTTTGAACCCACTCCCTCCGGTATATGGGGCTGGCACCCTACTCCTTTGAGCCACAGGCACTGCCCCTTATTTCTTCTGATTTTTTCTATAATGATATTTTACCTTTTTTGAACTGAGACTAAAACTAGGCTTTTGAAATGCTAAGAAGAAATCCAATTTGTCTGGAGAAGTTTTTTATTCTTTTACATATTATAGAAAGAAAGAGATTTGATATTATTGAAGTAGTTTTGAATTTTCAAGAAATTTATTTTACCTGTTTGATGTTTTAGCTTGTTTAAGGTTTCATCCATAATTACGTAAAATAGTCAATATTTTGTTTTGCGGGGTGAAGCCATGAATATTTGTAAGTTTGTTTACTTTTTCTAGTAAAGTAACTTTCATTCATTTTTAAAAATCTGGCTTCCAGAGCTTTTAAAACCACACATTCCTTTAGGACCTTATTTCTAGTTTTGGAGCTGTTGGAGATGTTTGGCTTTGACACAACTTTGACCTATCACCCCTGTCTTTTGACTCTGCAGAGTTCCTGTGGAGCCCTTTTATTCACTTTGTTTGAAGCTAATTTCAACAACTGCACATATTTAACTGGCTTTTACAGTTTAAAAATGTTTTCACTCTCCCATGAGAGGTTCCCAATAGGTCTTTACAGGAGCGAGGGAAAAATCTTATTAACCTTATTTTACAGAGGACAAGACTGAGATTCACTAAGTTTGCCTTCACCAAGTTCACATGGCTAGCAAGGGGTGATGCTGAGTGTAAAGCCCAGGCCTCCTGATTCCGAGTTCAATAGTTTTTCTTTCTACCCTCTCATGTGTATGTATCACCTCCAAACAGTTATCAAAGGTCACCAGACAGATAACAACTAATCTTTAGATCCAAAGACATATACCTTCAATGGGTGAGCAGATCCTTTTAACATCCCAAATGGGACCCAGACAGTGAGACCAGTCAAGGTGCTAGCCTTGTTCCAGACAGAGCAAGCACAGAGCTGTCCGTGGTCCTGAGATTACTTGCCCAGCACCCATATGGCCTTTGCCCAAGTGGCTTGTTCTTTGCTTGTCCATCACTGCCTCACTTCCTCTTTAATCTCACTGGCTATTCCATCTCATATAGCCTCTATTTTGATTCTTGGTTATATTTCAGCCAGTCTCAGGATCAGTAGTATATATTGGCCCAAAGTTCCATGTATTCTCTATAAAAATTTTTTCCTGCATAATTACCATCCTTGAATCAAAGAGCAAACTGAGCTCCTTGATAAATGACCTACATCCAGCTTTTCTCTTTAGCCTTCTGCACGTTTATGCTACTTGTTCCATGTCTATCTAGTTTAAGTCTTGCTTTACCAACATATTGTGACCATCTTTTCTCCTTCAAGTCTTTTTTCCCCTCTCTCTTAACATATTCTTATTTTTCTCTTCTCTGCTTCTTAGGCTTTATGAAACACTTCACTTCTATTGTGACTTTCCTAGTTATAGATTTTTGGTTCTGGAAATAGATCACCAATATACTTCTTAGTTTTGATTTTTCTCAATTTATCTGGCTCAATGTTTCTCAAAGAATGGCTCAGAGTACATTTGAATCTAAATCCCCTGAGGCATGTAGATTCCAAGGTTCCACCTCTGACCAGTTCTTCTGCTTGGCTGAGGTCCTTCCCCATCTGATTTCCCTTTTTACAGACTTGCTGCTGTCCAGTTGACTGTGTGGTTTATGATCACAATATGTTCCCCTATCTGTTCCCTCATGCTCCTCCATTCCTCTTCAACCTCCTCTTTGTCCTCGACCTCAACCCCCCTTTTCCTTTATTTTTCCCCCTTGAGAGTCTGCTTGAATTGCTCTAGTATTTCCTATAGCTCTGTTATCTATCTTCTATAGCCTTAGTACTCCTGTAGTATTTCCTCACTCTTCTCCATTTTCTCATTTCCAGTGTAACATGTATTTTCATCTCAGAAAGTGACATTAATAAGATAAAGTTAGTTTACTTCTTATGATAAAGTTATAAGCAATATGAAATATATATTATCACTCCTTTTTTACAGATAAACTGAGATCTGGAAAGCTTGAAGTTCAAGCTCATTGACAGAGGTGATACTAGAAATGTGGTCTGAAGACTTTTTATTTTATTGTTTTTCTTTTGCCTACAGCATCTAGTATTCTTAGTTGGTCTCTCATCTAAATATTAACCAGGTTCAACCCTGCTTAGATTTGGCAGATGCAGAGGGGTATGGCCAGAGGCAAGAATTTATTTATATCCTAATTTAATTTCACAAATACTTCCTGAGTTTCTACTATATGCAAGGCACTAAATCAGGCACTAGAGATACAGCATGGATTAAAAACAGCCCTCTCTGGGCGGTGCCTGTGGCTCAGCCAGTAGGGCGCCGGCCCCATATACCAAGGGTGGCGGGTTCAAACCCGGCCCCGGCCGAACTGCATCAAAAATTAGCCGGGCACTGTGGCAGGTGCCTGTAGTCCCACATACCTGGGAGGCTGAGGCAAGAGAATCGCTCAAGCCTAAGAGGTGGAGGTTGCTGTGAGCTGTGAAGGGCGATAGAGTGAGACTACGAAGGGCGATAGAGTGAGACTCTGTCTCTACAAGAAAAAAAAATAAAACAGCCCTCTCTAGTTTCATGAAACTTCAAGAGTTATCAGAAAGTTAAAAAATGCTCAAATAATATCCACTAGGAGTTGTGTTTAGTGGTTAAAGTTGTAATACTCATGAAATATTATGAAACCTAAGAGGAAAGAGGAAATGTTTGCTTTGAACTAAGGGGTAGGGAGATATGGCAGTAGGGGGAATTGTTGGTTTAAGATGAGCATTGGAAAGTGTGTGAAATTTCCAGTGGAAATACACTACATGTTTAGAGAATGTCTTGCAGATTTCAGGCCTAGAGTTGGAAAGTAAGGTTTCAAAAGTAAGTAGGTTTAGGAAGACAACTCTTGGCAACATCATATAAATACTTTAACATCAAGCTACCTTGGAGGTGAGTAAAGTCTAAAACTCTTACCATTACACCATGCTGCCTTCACACATCCATGGGAAAAACACAGAACCCTAAGTGTCATTTCACAAATGATAACACAGATTCAGGCATGTGAGATGGAGAACTTATCACAAATGGAGGACAAGACCAGCACCAGAGTCCCTGAGCAAGGTGATTTTGAGAGAGGGCAGTGGTTTTAAGCATCAAGCAAGAAACTGACACTCCAGTTGCCTGGAGAAGGCAACTCTTCATCTCAAAGGGAAAGATGACACATGCCACCCAAGAGTTGTGGTGGCTTTCCTATATCTTGCACTTGAATTATAGCATTTACAGCCTACATTTTAAGGTCTTTGTTGTGTCTTTCGCATTGCGGTAGTGGTAAATACAAATTCCTACAAACACTTTAAGCCACGTGGGCAATAAAATGGAGGAGTGTGGAGGATGGGACACATAAATACAAAGCAAAGAACTGACTTTTCTAATGCATACGTTAAGCAGCATATGGCTAAAAATAGCCACCTGTTCCAGGTCGTATCCCAAATTGGAAGAGCTCTTCACATACCAGATTCAAAAAGCATCTGTCCCCGGTAGCCATGGCAACAGTCATCCCTGAACAAATGTGGAGAGTTGTTTTTGGAATGGGGCTGGAGAAGGAAGTGGACATGACAGTCTCTAGCTAAAGAATGAGCCTTTCTGTTCCTCCCCTGGGTTGAAACCTCATCTTTTTTCCTATGTGTCAGCTTTTTGATTTTCTATAGTCACTGGTTCTTATTTTCTCCAAATAGCTTATAGAGTTGGTTTGTGTCATTTCAATGGGCTGGACAGGGGAGAAGGTGGAGAGTAAACACAAACATCCCACTGGTACTGCAGAGATAGAACTGGAGGGATCTTCATCTCTGCTGTGGGTCCTTGGAAGCTGCTGGAGAAGCGAGTGGTTCACATCTGATGTTTTCCTTGCCAATGATCCTTTTAAATGTATTTGTCACTTCATGTTAACTATCAAACCCAGTACATCTGTCTTTTAGTTTCCATTGTCTTTAATTCTTCATAAACTCATTAAGGACAGGGATTCTCTTCCTAGTTCTCCTCATAGCACTGGGAGTCTCCTGCGATCTCTTATAGTATTGCCTGCATTATACAGCAGCATGGATATCCTTTAGAGCTACTCTAAGGGAGGGCTACTCAAAAACTGTACTTAGGGCCAGGTGTTGTGGCTCATGCCTATAACCCTAGCACTCTGGGAGGCCCAGGAGAGTGGATTACTTGAGCTCATGACTTTGAGACCAGCCTGAGCAAAGACCCCATCTCTACTAAAAATAGAAAAACTGAGGCAAGAGGATCACTTGAGCCCAAGAGTTTGAAGTTGCTGTGAGCTATGACGCATGCACTCTAGCCAGCGTGACAGCTTGAGACTCTGTCTCAGAAACAAACAAAAAACCCCAAAACTGTACTTAGACCCCCACCTGTCTGTTAGTCACTAATTCTGATAAATGGTTGAAAAGTGTTATGCAAGACTCTTATACAGTCCTCCCTAAAGACAGTTGAAAACATGAATGAGACCACTCCAAATCATTGTGCACAGTCAACTCTCTTAATTGTATGAATAAAGGTAAATGACTCAGGATGCTTGGGGATGACCTTGAAAATGAAATCAGTTATGTAAAGATGGCAAAAATCTAAAATTTCGTGAATGTGTTTTCAAGATTATTGAATAAGGAAGACTCCTGACCACCAGAGAAAGAGGATTAAAATCAGATTGCTGAGTGAGGGGTCAGCATAGATTTTCTGAAGACAAAGTCAAGAGATCTTCACTAGATGACATCTGAGAACTCTCTGAGTTCCTCTAGGAAGGGCTCTTTGTAAGCACATAGTTCTAGATCCCTGCTTGCTGAGATTCTCTCTTCCCTGTACTCTCCTTGTTGCCTTCTTGCTTAACTGATGAACAAAATAATATATTTATGATATGTGTCTTCATGTCCTTCATGGTGCATGAAGTCTTAGGCCCAGCAGGCATGGGGCCATCTATTCATTCAACAGGTCTGCCCTGGGGACTATTGGGTGCCAGGTGTTGTACTGGGGTGTAGTCCCTGTCCTTGTGGACCTTACATTTGGACAATAACAAGAAATCATTGCTATTGTTATAATGATTCTTGATGATGATGATAATGACAGCCATCCCAGCTGTGGCACAGACAGTATGGTTTAGTGAGTAAGTATATTAACTACATTTCTCATTTCCTATATTCTTCATGCTCTGGCATGTTGATCCTGGAGCAACTGTTCCCCAAGGATAGCTAATTCCTAGAGGCAGCAAAGGATGCTTCTGTGAGCACACTTTTTATAGGCAAACCAACCAGTCTAGATCCCATGGCTGCCAACTATCTCCTATATGGAGCTCTCAGGCTGAGCTCTCATAATCTCCCCAGTTCTAGGGACCAGGCAAGTAGGGAAAGTTCCTGCACCACTGAACTTATTTAAACTATCCAGTCCTAAATCTGTCTATTTCTATTTGTGCCTATTCCTACCATATTGCTATGTCTATTACTTCATGCAAAAACCGCAACATGCTCTTTCCTTATTCCTTCTGACTCCTAACCAACCACCTGTCTCCTCCTGTGGCTCTGTGTGACATCAGTGCCCCTTCCTTTTAAGAACAGTAACAAAGTATTTTTTCAGGGGCAGTCATCTCCTGATCTGTTAGTCTAGTAGTAATAATAATAACACAGATGTCCCTCAACTTACAATACAGGAATATTCTGATAAACTCATTGTAAGTTGAAAATATCTTAACTCAAAATTGCATTTGATACACCTAACCAACTGAACCTCATAGCTTAGGCTAGCCTCCCTTTTAAAAATGCTCAGAACACTTTCATTAGCCTATGGTCAGACAAATCATCTAACACGGAGTTTACGATAAAGTGTTGAATAGCTCATGTAATTTATTGAATATGTAAAAAGAAAATCAAAATCTCAGGGCCACACCCCCCAACTCTTTTGCAAAAGGAGATGGAAGGTGAAGGCCTGTGGCACCTGTGAAGAACTGGCCCATACATCATTCTTTAAGGAATTCCCTGTTGAATTCCCCAAAGGAAGGACACACAAATGGCACCTATGTCTAGCACCTGAAACTAAAACCTGTTCAATTCCACACTAATAATGAATTATGAGTTTATCTTTACAGGTAACAGAACTGGGGACACAGAATCAGACATTCTTCCACCTACCCAGGGACATCGATGTAATTGCTTCCTTCATGCTCCTTTTCTCTTCTAACAGTCCCCTTATTTTATGTAAAATGTAGATTTCCTGGGCCTCACAACAATGTCACCATTTGCCTCATCACCCTCCCCCCTCCCGTTTCCTCTCTCTCTATCTGCCTTTAAATGCTGAAAGTTCCAACTTCCCCTTCAGAAGAACAGCCACAGATCTGCTTGTGGTTCATGTTTTTTCCTGGGCACTTCCTCAATTTAGCTCAGTAAACTTCCAGTACTTGAGACTTTTCTCTCAGTAACTTATGTGGGTCAACAAATACTGTACTGAAAGTGAAAAACAGAATGGTTGCATGGAGGTACTTTAAGTACAGTGTCTACTGAATGACTATGTTTTTGCACCATCATAGAGTTGAAAAACCATTAAGTAAAATCATTATAAGTTAGAGACCACCTATAATAATAACTACATGTTAAACCAAGAGGAGCTCAAGCTCTGGAGTCAAATCTCCTGGATTCAAACTCATTTCTGCCATTTACTGATTATGGGACATAGCCTTAGTTTCATATCTCTAAAATAGAATACAGAATTCTAACCCATTGGGCTGGTAGGAGGATTAAACGATGTAATCCATAGAAAGCACTTATAGTAACTATAATATGTGAGTGTTACATATTGCAAGAAAATAGAACATGGAGCCCATGCTTTTTTGAAATCTATAATTAAATGGAACTTTCTAGAATTTCCAGAGTTTTGTATTCATTATCTCCTTTGGTCATTTGGTCCTTATAGCTCTGTGTAGGTAGGTGAAGGGAGGTAAATAGGCAAATAAATTGAGGCTAAAAGAGTATTAGTTAGTCAATGGAAAAGGATAAATTTGGGGGGGAGGGGCAAGATGGCCAACTAGAAGCAGCTCCCGAGAGAGGCTCCTGACCAAGGGGAAGGATAACGTCCAGAAAATGCCCAATTGAGCTAAAGACTGGGAGCCCAGCCGAGAGAGAAGTGATAGCTACAGATCACCTCTGCTGAGGCAAGCTGCAACGCCAAGAAAGCAAGATTCAGGTTCAAAATTCATCTGAAAGGAAAAGTATCCATCCCCTCCCCCAAAAAAGCTGTGGTTTTTTTCCTTTCTGTTTCCTTTCTTTTTTCCTCTTCATCCACTCCTGTGGGCTTTCTACAGATGAACAGTGTGAACTGTGGACCTCTTGTCCCACCCCATGGGAGAGTGCTGTGGGAAGTGGGGATTACTCTGAACACTCTCTTGCTATGCAAAAAATTTGAACTAAAGTTTTCCCAACCATTCTGAACTTCCAGTATGCCCTTCCCCCCTTACCTGACGAACCAGAAGCCTAACCCCTGCTGAGACAGTGGGAGGAGGTTCTCAAGCAGCACCTCCACTCTCTGTCTGCTAGACCAAGTACTGCACCCAGCAAAGGATTCCAGGGACCGCACCGAGCTTCCCCCTCCCCAATGACCAACCACAGCCAGGAACCATAGTGTACGACCATGCAGCGGGCTGCTCCAGCTCAGCATCCAGGCCTGCCCCACTCCAGGGGCTGTGGCGAGCAGGAGCTACCCCACCATGGGCCATGCAGACTTGGGACCCAGGCTGGCCCCACTACAGGGGTTACGGTGGGTGGGAGTGACCCCGCTGTGGGCCATGCCACCTCGGAACCCAGGCCTGCCTCCGGCCCACGACACCTGTGGATGTGAGAGACCCCGCCAGGAGATGTGCTGCCTTGAAAGCCAGGTCCGCCCCACTCCTGCAAACACACAGGACTCCGCCGCAGGCTGCACTGCCAAGACCCCCAGCCTGCCTTGGCCAATGCTGCCCCAGCCAGGGTCTCTGGTAGCTGCATAATCCAAGTCCTCCCTCTAGTGCCCTCCCTGCTTCCTCACCAGCCCCGTCCATCTACCCAGGGACTCAGGAAGTCATGCGACCCCACGCCCTCCCTCCAAGGCCCTCCCTACCTCTCTGCAGAGCCCTCTGCCTGACCAGAGACTGCTGGAGTCACTCACTCTCATTGCCAAAGCCACTGGGAGCCAGGCATTGCCAGAACCATGGGCACCATCCCCAGCCCTGCTGTTGGACCTGTGTGTGACACACTCCACTCGGGAGCTGCTCCCACAGCCACAACTACCTGGCTGGGGTAGCCCCAGAGGAGCTACACTAGGTGACTGCCTACAAATATCTTCCAGCAATAGAGTGTTCCCGCCAGGGTCCAATCTTGGAAAGATGCCTCCCCAACTTTGAGGACGGCCAGAGGAAACGGTGAAAAGTAATCAGGGGGTGGAATCAACAGAAAAACTCTGGCAATATGAATAATCAGAGTAGATCAACTCCCCCAAGGAATGACAAGGTAGATACACCACAAGATCCCTTGCATAAGCAAATGGCTGAGATGTCAGAAATCGAATTCAGAGTCTGGATAGC